>PVHT020000173.1:3471533-3507260 GCA_004024745.2 Catagonus wagneri | reverse complement strand
GATCCCTGCCCTTGCTCAGTGGGTTAACGATCCGGCGTTGCCGTGAGCTGTGGTGTAGGTTGCAGACGCGGCTCGGATCCTGCGTTGCTGTGGCTGCGGCGCAGGCCAGTGGCCACAGCTCCGATTAGACCCCTAGTCTGGGAACCTCCACATGCCGCGGGTGCGGCCATAAACCCGCGGCCATAAAATGACAAAAAAAAAAAAAAAAAAAGTTTGTTTGCATCCCATAAACTGTCTTCTTTAATCATTTTTTACCAAAGGTAACTTATTAATTCATAAATGAATAAAAATAATATACATACGACAAGTTATTATAAACCTGACTCAGAAAGCATCATTTTGTGCTCATGAGTACTTTCCCTGTAAATGTGATGTTCACAAAGGGTGAGGTGGAATTGGTGAATCTTTAATTGAAGGAACCACATGCTGGCATTTCACATTAGCACACAATCTGTCAAAATTTGCACTTAGTGGCCCAACAAATATTTTCCACAAGATTTTAGTAAACAACTTCAGTTAGCCTTTACCCCAGAATGCAATTGTTTGGGGATAGTTGTTCTGATATCATTATGTTTGATGAAGTACTTGATTACACATGACTTGGGATGTATTCCAGCATCTTCAGAGTAATTCAATTACCAGTAGCATCATGAAGCTTTTCACCACACAAGCATGATATCTGTTCTAAACAAAATTGAAAGAGAATCCTTTGAGGTACAGTGTGCAATTGCCTTATTGTTGAATAATGATGAGGAATAGTACCTTAATGATTTGCAAGCATGAAAGTATAAAAATTCCGAATCATAATTTTCAGTTAAAACCACTGATTGACTTTAACGAAAATTCCATGAGGCATTCACATAATAACCATAGGCATGACACATTTTAATGTTTATGTGTAACTATAAGCATGACACATTTTAACATTTGGGGAATATACTGTTTTTCTTAACAATAGTTCTTTCTGAGAGGGATTTTTTTCCAGTAAGTTTGACATAATACAGACATTAAAAAAGACGAGCTCAAATAGACACTACATTTTTTTCAGTTTTTATCTAACCTCTGTTTAGTAAGTCAGGAAAATGGTAACTTTCCTTCTTTTCCTTAACTGTAAATAAAATTTTAAGAAATCCCAACTGTCTTTTATAATATACATTCTCAGTGTATTAATAACAAGCTGAAAAGATTAGCTTGCAATTTATTGATCATATGTGTCCTGTAGGGATTTTAAATTAAAATTTATTCCAGTTGGTATTGCCACTGAAAAGCTCTGGATTAAAAAAAAGTGAATGAAAATCTTTGAAAATTTTCTGAATCAAGGGGAATCTATTACATATTCAGAAGAAGCAATGTGTTATTATTTTATTATAATATCTAGTGAATCATTTAAATGCTGTTCTAGTGTTTGTCTGAAAATGTCTTTGTTCAGTATTCCCCCTCTGAAACATGTTATCTATTACCAAAATAACATGTTTATTCATAAAGCATACTGCACTCACAAGGAAGAATTCTTACCTTGTTGTCTGTAAGTATGCACAGTGCAATTTTAGAATTGGTGTTTAGGAGACTAACAATAAGTCAACTCTATGATTTTTCAAAAATGTAACGGCAAGGCTATAGTATTATGCATTTTGAGTAGGAGAGAATTTTATAGCTAATAATTTAAAGTTACTCAATATAGCCACTAGATAGCAGTATAAGTCTTTGGATTCTCAACATGAAATACAACCTGAACAATTTTTAAACTATATATTTCGTATTAGCTTTCATTAAATCTCCCCAAAAGGAAAAATCTGAGGTAAAAAGTCAAAGTTATGGTATAAAGTATTTCTGAGTTGTATTCCACTTTGGTTTGGTATTTTCCTTTGTGGAATTAAACAATTAATTACCTAGTACATTGTAGTTAATAACTTCAATTTATTTCATTTCATTCATTAACTATAAAAGCAGCAGGATTATTTACTACTAAGTATGATACTCAATGATGTCTAAAAACTGAGATTATTCTGTAAATAATACACACTGTAATTTCAGTGCTGTCATTAAGTTCTATCAATGAAAACTGTTCATTTTTAATGTGTGAGTATGCCTACTGCAAGTACATTTTTACCTTATGCTTGTCTGGTAATCAAATGTAGAAGTTTAGACATTTAAACCAATGACAGATGGAGCTCTCATTCTCCAAATCTCATAAAAATGACAAAAGAAGCAAAAATGAGAAGTATTGATAGCATTGTTGGAAAATATGTTGTTGCTGTGATAGAAGCACCAATGAATTGCTGGAGGTTATAAAGTAGATGGAACTCAATGGAAAAAAAAATTTTTATAAAGTATATCTAGTCATCCCATGGTATCCATGCAGATTGTTTCCAGGACCTTCTGCAGATACCCAGATCTGTGGATGCCCAAGTCGCTTACGCACAACGGTGTAAGCTGTGTGCATTAAACCTACACAGGTCCCCTCATATACATTGTCAACTCTAGATTATTTATAATACCTAAGAGAATATAAATGCTATGGAATTAGTTGCCAATATGCAGAAAACGCAAGTCATGGTTTTGGGAACTTTCTAGGACTTTTTAAAAGAAATTTTGAACTGTGTTTGGTTGAATCTGCCCGTGTGGGACCCACAGATACAGAAGGCTGGCTGTATGAGCTCTGAGGAATCAAAGACAAAGAACTGGGGGACCAGAGACGTGAATAGATGATTTTCCCCAAGAATCACACACAAAAAAGCTGATTTGGGAAGCAGGGATGGGGAATATGATAACTAAGAGGATTTAGAGACTGTGGAGCTGAGTGGGTGCTCAGCCAGGTGCAATAAGAACAGCTGGCTGTGGTGTTTATTTACAGATCAAAACTGGCCAACCTTTTTTTTTTTTTTTTTGCCTTTTCTAGGGCTGCACCTGCGGCATAGGGAGGTTCCCAGACAAGGGGTCTAATAGGAGCTGTAGCTGCTGGCCACAGCCACAGCCACAGCAATTCCGAATCCGAGCCAAATTTTTTTTCCATTAAATAAATGATGTACTTTGGAAGACCAGTTTGGGGGTATTGAGGTTTGAAAGAGATCTGTTTGAAAGAGTATTTCAGAACAACCACAAAGTATTTTTGAAATGAAATTACTTCTGAAACAGGAAGGGAAAGTCCCAGAGTTTAACACAAAGAACTTATTTTGTAGCTAGAAGAACCATGTTCTGGGTCAATAACCATTGTACTTGACACTTTGGTAAGTGACAATGCTAAAAGAATTTAGGTTCCCTTCAAAGGCCAACGTGGTTAAGCAAAGAGAGTAAGTCTTTTACAGAATATTCTTCATTAGAAGTGCTATGTTTCAAAATAACTTTATTTCTTAAGCTATACAATTCAACTATTCCTTCTTAAACAATTTTTTAAGACTTTGGGTTAAGAGTTTAACTGTTCATCACTATCAAATTTAATAAAAGAAATAACTTTTGCTGACCTGATTTGCCAAAAAATTTAAATACTACCATGAAATTACTAAAACTGTAATGCTAGCTAATATTTTTGAAAGCTTACTATGTATCAGGCACTATCCTAAAAAACTTTAGATTTATTTTTTTAAAAATTAATTCTGTAACTTGATATAGGTAGTATACCATCACCATAAAAGGGTCACAGTAAAAACCTAGTAAAGCATAATGAGTTATAATCCAGATATGTCAGTTTCCCAGTCTATGCCCATACTATTTGTGGTAGGCAGAGTATTAAACCCCCAAGCCCTTGCCAAAAGTTTCTATGTCCGAAATCCCAGAGCCCATTAATATGTTACAATACATGGCAAAGAGGAATTAACGTGGCAGATGGAGTTAAGGTTGCTAACCAACTGACTTTAAAATTATTATTATTATTATTATTTTTTTGTCTTTTTGCCTTTATCTGGAGCTGCACCCGCGGCATGTGGAGGTTCCCAGGCTAGGGGTCTAACAGGAGCTGTAGCTGCTGGCCTTCGCCACAGCCACAGCCTCAGCTACGCGGGATCCGAGCCGCTTCTGCAACCTTCACCACAGCTCATGGCAATGCCGGATCCTTAACCCACTGAGCAAGGCCAGGGATCGAACCCGCAATCTCATGGTTCCTAGTCGGATTCGTTAACCACTGAGCCACGACGGGAACTCCTGACTTTAAAATTAGAAGATTATCCTGGATTATCCAGGTAGCAGCAATGTAATCACAAGTGTTCTTAAAAGCGGAAGAGGGAGGCAGAAGAGAACAAGAGAGATGGCAGCATAAGAAGGACTCAATACACTATTTCTGACTTTGAAGACAGAGCAAGGATCCACAAACCATGGAATGTGAGTGCCCCCTGGAAGCTGGAAAAGGCATGGAAACAAATGTCCCCAAGATCGTCCAGCATGGACACAATTTTACTACCATCTTGATTTTACTCACTGAAACCTATTTTGGGTATCTTAACCACAGCTCTGTAAGACAATAAATTCGTATTGTTTTAAGCTACTATGTTTGTGAAAATTTGTTCCAGCAGCAATAAAAAAACTAATACACTATTATACCCTCATTTTTTTTTTCTCACCAAAACAAATTACTGAGCCTGCTAACACTGATTGGATATGGTTTCCACCACACTTACTGAATCTGGGAAGATTTCTTGCGAAGCCTTTACTTAAACAAAACCCTGAACTTCCAACTGAGTCACTCCTTCATGAAGAAGCCCAGTGAATAACAATATCTATGAGAAATATAAGAATTATGCTCTCTAGGGTGTGGAGAAAAGGGAACTCTCCTACATTGTTGGTGGGAATGTAAACTGATGCAGCCACTATGGAAACAGTATGGAGCTTCCTCAAAAAACTAAAAACAGAGCTGTGATATGATCCAGCAATCCTTCTCCTGGGTATATATCCAGACAAAACTATAATTCAAAAAGATACATGCACCCTTTGGTCATAGCAGCACTATTCATAAGACATGGAAACAACCTAAATATCCACTGACAGATGAATGGGTAAAGAAGATGTGTGTGTGTGTGTGTGTGTAATGGACTACTACGAAGTTATAAAAAAGAATGAAATAATGCCATTTGCAGCAACATGGATAGACCTAGAAATGATCATATTAAGTCAAACACAAATACCATACGATATCTAAATATCTAATGTGATATTCACATATCTATAGATGGAATCTAAAATATGACACAGACAAACCTATCTACAAAAGAAACAGACTCACAGACATTAATACAATATTTGGGGTTGCTAAGGGGGAGGTAAGGTGGCAAAAAGATGGATTTGGAGTTTGAGGTTAGCAGGTGCAA
Source organism: Catagonus wagneri (assembly GCA_004024745.2). Lineage (NCBI taxonomy): Eukaryota > Metazoa > Chordata > Mammalia > Artiodactyla > Tayassuidae > Catagonus > Catagonus wagneri. Next base: position 3,501,963 of record PVHT020000173.1, on the reverse strand, counting down.
ACTATTACATACAGAATAAATAAACAACACAGTCTTAACATATAGCACAAGGAACTACATTCAGTGTCAAGTGATAAACCATAATGGAAAAGAATATAAAAAAAAATGTATACATATGTATAACTGAATCACTTTGCCATACAGCAGAAAGTAATACAACATTGTATATCAATTATACTTCAATTAAAAAAAAGGTATTATTCTAAGCACTGCTCATTGTTAAGAATGCTTGTTCTTCTATTTACTGGACTGAGGTACAACCTTATGAGTATATTAACATACACCCTTCCAAAAGTCTGAGCATGGTGATGTGGTCACAAAGTACACAGTACCATTTACCTGGGGTGCTCTTTAGGTTGATGACCTTGGCACCCCTCAGGACCATCAAAATTATATCTACCAAAATCATTAAGCCAAACTGTTGCCTGTTTTCATCTGAGCGTCAAGTTTGGTTAAATATCATAGTATTTTTTTTCTTAGAAAAGAAATTGGAAAACAAGTAACAATATGGAAGAAACATTAGATAGGACACCAGGGGATGAAAATCCTGGTTCTGATTCAATTATATGCGGTTTGGTCACCTTTGATAGTTATTTAACCTCAAGTTTCAGTTTCCTCTAGTGAAAGACAATTGCAGAAAAGTAACAGTTCTAAAATATTTAGTCATAAGGCCCTTTCTCCAGACGTCACAGGCAGATGATACAAAGAGAGGCTGACATGCTCTGACTGAAGGACAGAGGGATTGGCTGTCCCAGCGTCCACTCCTTTGCCTCCCCAAGCTCTATCTCCTGGGCCCCTTGTGGAAATGTGGATCACAGTTTGACTATCACTGCATTATCCGCTCTCAAAAGACTCCCATGGAGCCGTGCTCATGAAGTACACATGGTGAAATGGAAATATACACAAGTCACACTTTTGTTACATTGCCATCTAAAGGCATAAATTAAGTTATTTAAATATCAATTAAATGAAGTAAAATAATACAAATATTATTTAGATGATATTTCTTTCAGAATCAAGGTAGACTAACCTCTAGAAGAAACTGAATTTCAAACGTACCTTCAGAATTGAAAATATAAATATGAAATAGAGAAATGGAGTAAGACATGAAAAATTTAGTCAAGTGCACGCAACTGTGAATTTTATAAAACAACTTTACATTCCTTTCATCATCTTTATGTTACCTACTGCTGTTAGCAATTGCTCTTACTCCTCATACGAATCCTCCAGTCCACCCACTCTAAAGTAAGGACATTTTAGTGCGTAAAGTAAACACATTTTAGTGCAGCTTCTGACTTTACATTTGAGAAAACGTAAATTTACTGAGTTGTGAAGTCATCCTTCCTTCCATAATGCTCCAAATTTTAACTTAGAGAACATTTTTTTTGATTATTAGCACTGTAAACACCAGTTTTATATATTTCTTCTTATTAAAATGAGAAAACAACTGTAAGAGGAATCTTGTATAACTCTAAAAAAGTATAGTTTAGGAGGCTTTACAACCACAGAAAAATTATGCAGTTTAAAAAAATTATTTTGGGAAAGTAAATATATTTATAGCTGTAAAATTTATTAATATGTATATCTAAATTTATTATAAAATTCTAAATTTAAAATACATATAAATGTATACATATGGTTCAGTTCTCCTTTTGCTATTTAAAGGTAATATAAGAAGTTATCTAAAAATAATATATGACTGTTTGAACAGCTCTATCTAAAAGAAATTTAAGAAATATGATCTTTATTTACTGTTCATTGTTAAGAACTCTGTTCCTCTGTATACTGGGCTAAAGTCTGACCATGTAAGTATATTACCTCTAGGACTTGTCAGCATCCATAAAATAAGTACATGTTTGGAGTACAAAACCCATCGCACCCTAGCTTCTGGTGAAACAGCTGTACTCATGTTAGACATCAACATAAATAGATTTCATAGCTGGTTAAATATTTTAAAACAGCTGGATTTTCAAGAAAGAGGTAGAGGATTTCTAAGTGGGAACAGGGAGTAGAATTTGGAAGAATATATCAATATTTTGTGGAGTTCCCATTATGGCTCAGCAGAAACAAATCTAACCAGTAACCATGAGAATGTAGGTTCCATCTCTGGCCTCCATCAGTGGGATAAGGATCCGGCGTTGCCATGAGCCGTGGTGTAGTTCGCAGACACAGCTCAGATCTGGCATTGCTGTGGCTCTGACGTAGGCCTGCAGCTACAGCTCCAATTCAACCCCTTGCCTGGGAACCTCCATATGCTGCAGGTGAGACCCTAAAAAAACAAAAGGGGCTTCACATTACATGAAGAAAAAATGGGTTAGACATGTACATACCAGCTAGAGTCTTTTAATCTTAAAAAAACTCCTCAGTTTATGATGATGTCCAATCCGTGATGATAATACACTTTGAGTGTGGATTTCAAAGCTACAATTTTCCTTTTTCTCAATCAAAAATACTGTAAGCAAGACCCTTGAGCATTCAGAAGTTGTCTAAACTACAATAAAGATCTTTTGGATATCTTTACTAAATGCAAAAAAGGTCGGTCAATATTTCCAGGCATCTAATGTGCATTTGAGTATAGAATAACATGCAAAAAAATAGCTATGTACTATGTATTCTTTATATTTATTGATGTATAGTTGATTTACAATGTTGTGTTAGTTTCAGGTGTACAGCAAAGTAGTTCAGATGCACACACACACACGAGTATATATATATGTATATGTATATATACATATATATATATAAAATCTTATTTTTCAGATTCTTTTTCCGTATAGATTATTACAAAATATTGAATATAATGCCCTGTGTTATACAGTTGGTCCTTGTTGGTTATATATTTTGTATATAGCAGTGTGCATATATTTATCCCATACTCCTAATTTATCCCCCTCCCTTCCTCTTTGGTAATTGTAAGCTTGTTTTCTATATCTGTGAGTCTATTTCTATTTTGTATATAAGTTCGTCTGCATCCTTTTAAAGATTCCACACATAAGTGATATCATTTGATATTTCTCTTCCTCCTTCTGGCTTATTTCACTTAGTATGACAATACCTAGGTTTATCCACATTACTGCAAATTGTATTACTTCATTCTTTTATATAGCTAGTAATAGTCTATTGTGTGTGTGTGTATACCACAGCTTCTTTATTCATTCATCTCTCGATGGATATTTATGTTACCTCTACGTCTTGACTACTGTAAATAGTGCTACAATGAACACTGGGGTGTATGAATTTTTTCAATGCATGGTTTTCCCTGGATATATGCCCAGGAATGAGATTGCAGGATCATACATCATGACCAAGTGGGATTTATTCCAGGGATACAAGGATTTTTCAGTATCTGCAAATCATTTGATGTGATATACCACATTAATAAATTGAAGAATAAAAACCATATGATTATCTCAACAGATGCAGAAAAAGCCTTATAAAACTCAACATATATTTATGTAAAAACTCTCTAGAAAGTGGGCAGAGGGAACATATTTCAACATAATAAAGGCCACATATGAAAAGCCCACAGCTACCATCATACTCAGTGGTGAAAAGCTGAAAGCATTTCCTCTAAGATCAGGAACAAGACAATGATGCCTTTTTTTTTTTTTTTTTGGCCGCACCCATGGGTGCGGAAGTTCCCAGGCCAGGAATCAAACCCACGTCACAGCAGCAGTTATCTGAGCCACAGCAGTGCCCAATGTCAGATCATTAATTCACTGAGCCACCAGGGAACTGCAAATATGCCCACTCTTACTACTTTTGTTCAACTTAGTGTTTGAAGTCCTAGCCATGGCAATCAGAGAAGAAAAAGAAAGGGAATCTAAACTGGAAAGTAGTAAAACTGTCACTTTTTGCAGATGACATGATATTACACAAAGAAAATCCTAAAGATGCTCCCAGAGAACTACTAGAGTCCATCAATGAATTCGGTAAAGTTTCAGGATATAAAATTAATACACAGAAATCTGTGCATTTCTATACACTAACAACAAAAGATTGGAAAGAGAAATTAAGGAAACAATCCATCCCATTTACCATCACATCAAAAAGAATAAAACACCTAGGAATAAACGTACCTAAGGATGCATTCTTTATTTTGAATTGCCTGCCTTGTATTAGAGATTCCGAGACAAGTTATCATTATTAAGTAAGTAGCTGTATGTGTATTTGACTATGTATAAGTAGTTACACAAATGATGTGGATGACAAAAACTTGGCATCCTGAAAGAACTGGCAGTTTAAGATTCAGTGATTTAGTTCCATGAACAGTACCTGCAGAGATCGACGAAGACTAATTATGTTATGGGTCCTACATAGTTTCTATTAGAATAAAAGAATCATGAATAGAAATTGTGCTTCATGTGATTATTTAGTTGAAGCTCAGTGGGAAGGAATACTAAAATATCTTAGACCTAGAGCTCTGGGTCTGTTTTATATGAACCTCTTGTTAGTAGCAGCAATTTAAACTACTTTTACTTGTGTACAACACATTGTCAAAATCATCCTGCTGTGAGAACAATGCAAAGATAAAAATGCAGAGAGATTTTTCCATTGTGTTTCCTATTCATATATCTGCATTTTAAATGCCTGCCATGCCAAGGCCTTTGTGTAAGAATACAACTAAAGTGAGACAAACAGGTCAGAAGCCTGACCTACTTTCTTTATCTTGCTGCTTTACAGTGTATGGTGAAGCTTAAGAAAGTGAATCTCGGTAGTTCTAAAAATTTGAAAATTGTAGAAATAGACAAAGAAGATATACTCTAGTTTCAGCCATTGCTAGAAAACAAACCAAAAATACTGGGGAAGATTTTGATGATGAAATTTTATTAAAAACTTTATCAGAAAATAATTTATTCAATTAGTTCTACATAAATTAAAGCTGGCCTGCCTGCCTGCCTGCCTGCCTGCCTTCCTTCCTTCCTTCCTTCCTTCCTTCCTTCCTCTTTCTTTCCTTCTTTTTTTGGCTGCACCCATGGCATATGGAAGTTCCCTGATCAGGTACTGAATCCAAATTGCACCTGCAACCTATGCCACAGTAGCTGCAACTCAGGATTCTTAATCTGCTGCACCACAGCCAGAATGCCAGAGGACGATTTTCATAAAGAAACTCTAACTACTCGTTGTAGTTCTTCTTGTAGTAGGGGGAACATAATTTTTTCATTCATATAATATAATTTGCAGGACACTGGTCATGTATTAATTCATCCCACGTGGTCTATGACCACAAAATTTTTTCTATGTAGTTACCACAAACACAGTTGTGGCCCATACACACATGCTAAGACATGTATATTAACGGAATCCAGAGAGCAGTAGGAAACCATGGCAATGTTAATATTTGAGTTTAGATTGGAAGGACGACTGCCAATTTCCCAAGTATTTTAAGGTAAGTGCACAGAACATGCAAAGTGATGAATAAGAGAGTCAGTGTAACAATGATTCAGAGCACAGGGCCGTGCAGGATAATGTGGGAAGTAGCTGGATATTTGTGGGTTGGAAATATTCCTGAGTTTCGTATTAAAGTAATAATAGCTGCTGCAATGTATGTATATATATTCTGCAGTCATTCACTTGTAGTCTAAAATGTTACTGCTGGTTGCAGTGGTAGACTTGATTTTTTGGGGATCCAAGTTGATGGAAGTTCTGTAATCTTTAACACAGGACTTCTGAGATAGCCCTGGGCATCAGTATGTAGCTGGAAGACCGGATTCCAAATGATTTACATCACTTATCCCCACATTCATTTTGGCCAGAACTCAGTGATATGGCCATGTCTTATAGTAAAGGAGAATTTGCAGTGTGGTTTAGCTGTCTGCCAGGAGAAAAAAAAAATTACAAATAGCTGGCTTGTCCCTGCCATAGACCTGACTAATGGAGACTGGTGATTTCTCATGTGGGGGAGTCTCACCATCAGATTTGCTACTTTGAAGATCACTTGGGGTCAATATAGAGGATATGGTAGAGTAAGATAAAACTCCTAAAGGAGCAGCTACATCATGGAAGCTGGTGCTTAGAACACAAAGACACTGGCAGCTTTATAGGAAAACAGAGGTAAAATATAGAAAATATTTCTGAGATAGAATTAACTAGATTTGGCAACAGATTGGATCCTGAACAGAGATACAGAGAAAGGTACAAAATGACTAAGAATTTTATTGAGAGACTGTACTGATGATGATACTATTAACTAAAATCAGGGACACATCAGGTCAAGGAACATTATGTATGAAAAAGAACAACACACTGGTGAAAATAGTAACTTATTAGTATTTGCAGGACATCTGAGTGGAAATGTCCACTGAGAGCAAGAAGCTACAGATCTGAACTTTAGAAGAATATACAAGGTGTGCTTTTGGGGCAAAGAACAGTCAACAAATAGTCTATAGCTATGAGGCCATAAGCAAACACCATAAGGAGATGTCTAGGAAGGAAACAAGAATCCTAAAGATTATAAGATCTGCTTAGCTACGTCATCTACTGGAAGACAAATATAGAAAATATACCATCATGGCTCAGTGTTAATGAAACCGACTAGTATCCACGAGGATGTGGGTTCAATTCCTGGCCTTGCTTAGGGCGTTAAGGATCTGGCATTGCTGTGAGCTGTGGTGTAGTTGGCAGATGTGGCTTGGATCCCGTGTTCCTATGGCTGTGGCCTAGGCCAGCAGCTGTAGCTCCAATTCAACCCCTAGTCTGGGAACTTTTCATTTGCCGCATGTGCAGCCCTAAAAAGACAACAACAGCAACAACAACAAAAAAAAGAATCCTGCAGATCTGAGTCTCCTACATCTGTGAAAAGTTAAAAATAGCACTTTCCCTATAGGCAATAATAATATTATTTTTCTCATTCAGTTGATGCACATGATGCAATTAAAATACTGGTCTTGGTGTCTGAATGATAATCAACAGTTGAGTCTGAGTGCCTTTGACTGTTGTGTGGGAAGGGTTCCACTATCCTTTGCATCTACCTCTGCTTTTACTAATTCTGCTCTGTTCTACAAGCAATAATTTTCCCCACATGCTACATAGTTGTTACGCAGTAATTTCTCTGAAGCTAAAGGAAACTGCCCCTTGCTCTGTTTGCAAATTCTACACAATTATTCTTCACAGTGCTGTGCCTCCTATTCGGGATTGTAATGGCCTCTCAGAGAATTCTAGTGATAATATTCTTTATCAAGTGATTTGCTTTGTCTGTGGTTGCCACATTAAAAAACACAATTAAAATTAAAGTAGAAATCAAAGCCAAAAATCTATGAAAAATGTAGAAATACTTTTTACAATAGAAGGAACAACATTTCAAAAGAGCTTTCGTGCTGTTATATAATGCATCTTTGCCTTAAATTTGGTTCCTCTGGGTGTTCAGTTAATACGGAAATGACAAATAGCCATTTTATCTCCTTTCTTGAATTTTGCTATTACAATAACCAATATTAATGCATTTTTTGTTCTGCCCAGGCTCCTCTCTATTAAAAAATGAGCTATTTTATCAAATAAGATAACACAGTTAAAAAAAACTGGTTGATTTTAAAGTGCTGTGCCAAGTTTTTTTTCTCATTTAAATGAATCAGATGAATTCATTTAAGAAAGTAATGCTGATTTTACCAATCTATTCAGTAAGTCTCTACTGAATGTAAAGAATATGCCCCCTGGAACTTGACAACAGGGAAATGGAACAGCCCCTCACTCTAAAATTACGTAAAGGGCCTGATCTGAGATACATAAAACCTTGAAACTAACTTAGAAACACAGACTGGCCCTCTAAGCACAGCAAGACAAGAGTAAAGCTAAGAAACAGCTGGATGCCAGTCAGATAAGCTCATTTCACCAGGAGACAGGGGACCCTGACAAAGGCTGACTCTCTCTCAGTGACAGACATCATGTAAATTGTGGAGATTAGTGTCTCTGGTTATAACCTGATGCCATCAAAATACAAATCACACAAATTACTTTTCTTGTTCTGACTGCTTGATTGTCAGTCAATCTTTTGATGATAATTTGTCTTCTCATGGCTTTTCTGACAGAGAAGGGAACATTCGAACCAGAGGATGTGTATCTTCATCTTCTATCCTCTGGGCAGACATATTTCTCAATACAAGTTAATAAATTAGGCAGCTTAGTTATAGTTCATTTCATGTGAGTGAGTTTGCATCTCTTCAAGTCATCCAGTCTGTGATAACAGAAACCAAATTTCAGGGGTTGCAAAATGGAAGCTCAAACCAAAGACCAGGGAATACATGGTCCTATAAGGGCTATCGGGACAAAATCAACAGAGTTGTCCCCCTTTAGTCATCCTCATAGCCAGTGTCATCTAAGTATCAAGGTTGACAAATGGAATACTTCAATATAAAGGGATATGGACAATTTGCAGGCACAGGTTTTCATTTCAGCTTTACAATAGTTAGCACTTATGGAATCCGAGCAAAATTAAACTGTTCAGCTCAGTTAATAGAAACTGCAGGTTTTATGGGCCTGAACACTTTTTAAAGAACAGCTATTTATGACTTTCCCAGCCAGAACACTGTGCCCCATCCTCAGTTCTCGCCCTTCCTCACTTTTACTATTAGTGAAACATGATTGCTAATGTCTTCTTCTAGGGAAACTCTATTACTTGGCCTCAAAAAATGTTTTAAAATAATACCCACCATATATACATTCCCTTAAATATAACTGATCACTAACTCGTTCACACCAAAACCAATCAATAAATAAAGTATTTCAAATCTCATTTTAACGAGAGTGAAAATACATACATTTAAACTTGTCTCATCTATTTTTTTTTCTACCACTCACTGAAGAATAAAGGTACAATCGTCTAGTCAAGACTCAGTATATTTCAAAGAACAGTTCTGATCAGTAATCATTATTTTGCACTTAAAATCCACTATATATAATTATAAAAAAATCTGAAGCATGAATTTTAAATAAAAATGTGATATTAATGAAATTAAGTTATTCTAATCATATGTGAAGATAGAAAAATAAACATTATGGTCTGGTCTCTTAGTCCCTCCGTACTAATTATTTTCAGGAAAATTGTACATACATCTACTTGTGCTACTCAAGAGTCCATTTCATGCAGCAAACATCACTCAAATATTCTAACAAGCACACGATTACATTTTTAATTTGTAGTTTTCAACAATTACCTGAATGAGAAAGCCAAGCCTTCTGGGTATATTTTGCAGGTGGTAAGTATTAATGTTTAATGCTTAAAATATCTTTGAATAGCCACATAGGAATATGCACACAGGAACTGGAAAAGCAGATACATCTTTTAGAATCATTGCAATTTATCTTAAGATCAGGTGGAACATAAAGTTGTATTTTGTGAGGTTAAAAAACTTAGCAGTTCATAGATTTCCCATTCTGGCTCAGCAGTAACAAACCTGACTAGTATCCCTGAGAATGTGGGTTTGAACCCTGGCCCCACTCAATGGGTTAAGGATCTGGCGTTGATGTGAGCTGTGGTATAGGTCGCAGACGTGACTTGGATCCTGTGTGGCTGTGGTGTAGGCCAGCAGCTGAAGTTCCAATTTGACCCCTAGAGTGGGAGCTTCCATATGCCACAGGTGCAGTCCTAAAACAAACAAACAAACAATCAAAAACCTTAGCAATTCACATAGTTCTACTTTCTCAAAAACTGTTGAATTTATTTTTTTTTCCCCTGCCTGTGGCACGTGGAAGTTCCCAGGCCAGGGACTGAACCCGTACCATATCAGTAACAATGCTGAGTCCTTAATCACTGGGCCACCAGGAAACCCCATAACTGTTGAATTTTAAGTTACTATTTTTGCCATCATTACATATTGATTTTGAAGAAGAATATTAATATTAGTATGTGAGTATTAAGGGGGAAAATTGATACACATTTAAAAAATGGATACAAGATAATAATGAAAACAGAGGAAACTACAGATGACTCTCAAACAATCTTACTTGTAACAGGTAGAAATGTACCTATTGGTCAAGGTTTGGTAATAGCTTGTTTTCTACAACTATTTTATATACATATACGTATCACTTCTGAAGCAACTTCCTTTTTAATTAAAAATTATGAAACAAGCAGCTTTTAGCCAACTGATCTTCATTCTGATTCCCCAAAATCATACATTGTCTCATTTTTCTGCAAAAAAATTCTAAAAAAATGAAAAACCAAGCATTCTAATCATTGTTATTTATTTTCAGGAATAAAACTTGCATACACGAAAGCATAGAAAAATTTGTTGTGAGCTGTTTTTTTATATTCCCAATGCATCCTACAACCAAAACATGGAGCAGTGCTGTGTGCATTACAGAGCTCAATATTATACCTGTTGATGCCTTTGTTGCTTCCAAAAAAGGAATTTTTGGTCACCAAATGAGCCATTGTTTGAATCCAATGGCTAGCGAGCACCCATAGAGATACACTGGGCTGTTTTGAATATGGGTATCTAAAATCATCTCTGTTTCAAAAAATAACTTCAGGAGTTCCCATCGTGGTGCAGTGCAAACGAATTCGACTAGGAACCATGAGGCTGTGGCCTCACTCAGTGGGTTAAGGATCCGGCGTTGCCATGAGCTGTGGTGTAGGTTGCAGACATGGCTCAGATCTGTCGTTGCTGTGGCTGTGGTGCAGGCCAGCAGCTTTAGCTCTGATTTGACCCCTAGCCAGGGAACCTCCATATGCCGCAGGTGCAGGCCTAAAAAGCAAAAAATCAACAATAACAAAAAATAACTTTGCAGATAATATCAATAGACACATTTTATAGAGTACTTATTTTGTAAGCCAGATACTACATTAAGAGTTTTATAGGTATGTATTCTCGTTTAATCATAGTGAAAGTTTTATAAAGGAGATCATACCCCCCAATGGTACCAAGGGAAAACAAGATACTAGAGATGAAAGTGTTTCCCCTAAAGTCAGAGTGACAATAAGGAAATACAACTCATTCTCATTCCTGTGTGACTCCACAGCATGTGCTCTTAACCAGGTTTGCATTTTATTACAGAACTGTCGCCAGTGTTGCCCACACACCATACACTGGTAATGTCTATGCATAAACACAGGAAGGGCATACTGAAAGAAAGAATTATTTGTTTAAGTTGTGAAATCATTGTCATTATTTTATAGTTGCGCTTCATACATTAGTGGTAGATATACACTGAATCTCTACATTTCTTTCCCTTATTAGGAATATTTTCGAAGCTCTCAGGGAATTATTACAACAGCAAGATACAAGCAATATGGAGCAAAAATTTAGATTCTTGATGACTGGGAAATAACTCAAATCTCCCAAGAATATGCCATCTCTTTTCTTATAAGCAACAATTCACAGTGTAGGAAAATGATGAAAAAAAATGCTTCTAATGTTTAAAGTGAAGAGATTTCTAGAGAAACAAAGCATGTACTTAAAATGATCTCTATTCTAAAACATACTGAAATTTGTTGTGGACTGCCTATATTACTCTTTTAGGGAAAAAGAAAAATAGAAGCCATAGAGTTTCACAGGGAAGAGGGAGAAATAAGTGGGTGAGATAAGCTTATGCATGAGCAAGTGGAAAGCAGAAAAAGATATTCTACATCCAAACTCTCTGTTTTCATTAAATCTTTGAGCCTCAAACAGAATCTATCACTGAGTCTAGGAGGGGGATCGTCAGCACATTCATTGTTACCTGCTCTCGAAATTCCGACAATGATCAAAATGCTTGTGCATAGTTCTTGACAAATGGAAAAAGAACTCTGTCACAAAGCTTCTAAACCGCTATTAGAAACATGTCTGAGTTGTACTGTCAGAATAGCTTGGAGCTGAAGCCCCATGGGGGAGGGATTGATGTCTTCCCAGTGAGGTTGACAACGTATGGCAACATTTAATAAAAACAGCAGCAGAAACATAACGGGGGCAAAAGACCCCTCGATCCCAGACTACGAACTCTGAACAAAGCCCTGTGCCTTTCATGGAATTCCATTATCAGCGTTGGGATGAGTTTCAAGGGGAGCCTGCACTGAAAATATATATGCTGTGATGTCATTCTGGGATAAATATTCACTTGGAGCAAATAAGATTATTCACAGTAGAATTCTTAGTGGATAATAAAATTAACCACTCTCTTCAGTGATATTAATCAGTGGTTGTTCCAATATGCCTGAACAAACAGACCACCTGACTGTAGATTAACTGCACCTAATGATGGCTTGTGAATATTAGCGTATCAGCAAACCATATGGTAAATTAGACTTTACTCTGCTCATTTACCGGAAGGAAGTCAAAATAATTAGAAATCACTCTCAATAACTGCAGTTGCACACAGCAGCTCAGTCACTGAAATGAAACAGTTCTCACAAATGTCTGTTTTGCAGGTGTATGCCAATGACAGGCTACAAACTGGAGGCTTAGATTAAACATCATCATGTAAAATGGGCTTGCAGACTGAATCTTAAACTGTGGAGTTGTTTGCCATCTGCCTTCTCTATTGATTTGACTTTGAAAGCTTTTTTTGTTTGGTTTTGTTTAAAAGAAAACCAAATCATGTCCTGATCATGAGGGTTGTCCAAAACAGTCTGTACTTTTTCTTGTAAGAGGCATCTATTAGAGGGTAATAGAAATCAACTACCCATTAGTTTACTCTCTCCCAAGGATAATATTGAATTATTTTATAGTTATATTATATCAAAATTTTAAAATAATTTTAAATAGTTAATAGCATAAATCTGAAGATACCATGGGTTGGTGCTTCTCAAGTTTTTAATATGCTTCTGAATCACCTGGGGATTTTGTTAAAATGTAGATTATGATTCAGCAGGTCTGAGGATAGGTGTTCAAGAGGCTGCGTTTCTTTTTCTTTTTTTTTTTCTTTTTTCTTTTTGGCTTCTTTTTGTCTTTTTAGGGCTGCACGTGCGGCATATGGAGGTTCCCAGGCTAGGGGTTCAATTGGAGCTGTAGCTGCCGGCCTACACCAGAGCCACAGCAATGCCAGATCTGAGTTGTGTCTGCAACCTACACCGCAGCTCACAGCAACACCAGATGTTAACCCACTGAGTGAGGCCAGGGATTGAACCCGCAACCTAATGGTTCCTAGTCGAATTCATTTCCACTGCGCCACGACAGGAATTCCCAAGAGGCTGTATTTCTAGCACGTTTTCACGTGCTGCCCATGCTACTGGTCTTTGAGTCACAATTCAGAAATAAGGCTGTAGATGCTCTAGACTGAGCTAAACAAAAGTGGTCACAAAAACATAACATTTGTTTGCAATGTTTCCTTCGTTAGAAGCAGTAAATGTTTTTCTATTTATTGCCCTCCTGTCCTTTAACCTTTGTTGAGAATCAAGGATTACCTTACCCAATTCAAGCCCTATATGTCACTAACCCTAAATGGCTGAAAAGTCTTAAAGTATTACTTATTAATACATGTATTCCATAGCTATATTGGCATCTGAACTAGATGAGACACAGGAAACAGATATACATGATTCTTGAATCCATGAAGCTTATAGACTAGGTGAAGAGACAGACAGACTAACCCCATATAAATATGCGTGCATTTATTCTGAAAGAGGTTTTGCAGAATACCAAAGAGGCAATAGGGCCTAACCTGGTAAGGTGTCTCTGGGAAACTGATATTTAGCTAAGCTCTGAATTATATGTGGGTGTCACTCAGGAAAGTGGTGGGCGAGAGTGCTGAGTAATTCGAAAACACATCCTCAGTCTTCTCAGTCATGCGTGAAATGACCTAGGGAGTGAGTGGTGCAGAGATGAGACTGGAATGGTGAGGAGAAATTACATCACGAAGACATTCTAAGGCATGTTAAAGATTTTAGAACGAAGCTAACAGTAAAGGACAAATGTTTGTAAGTACAAACATCTTAAGATACACATTTAAAAAAAAAAGCAAAACAAAACTCCTTCATGATCCTGTATATTCAATTGATTAGGACAATAATGGATATGAAAGTTAGGCTACTGACGTGCCGCAGTTCAAAGGTAATGGTGCTCAGAAAAGGCAGCGGTAGTGGAGGTGGAAATGGAGAGGCGATTATGTGTATGTTTTAGAGGTATTTTGACTGATTCAATGTAGGAAGTGAGGGGAAAGAGAGGTCAATGATGGCCCAAAGGCAGAAAAAAAATTGGTAGATGGCAGTACCATTTGCTGTGATGGAAACACTAAAAGAGGAACAGGTTTTGTAAGCTATTAAGGTGATTTTTGGTAATTTTTGTTGTTGTTATAGAAGTCTGTAATAGTCCCATTGGATCTTGGTCCTGGGCATTTCTTTTCTGGGCCTGTGTTTTAGGCGTACATGGTTTGTGTCTCTTTAATCAAGTATGGTAAGCCATGCAGGCACAGAAATGACTGTCATGAAGGCAGAAGTCTGCTATATCCACAAATCCCTGGGAATAGGAGGCAACACCATGAAGAACCATACAGGAAAGCACCAGGGGCAGTCGGGAGGCAGAGGCTGGGGAAGCCTTAATTGTAGTTTATTCTGGGAATAATGGGCAAGGCAGGACACACAGGTTTAGGATTTGCTAGCGTAAATAATCTCAATAGACTCTGGGGGATAGTGGCTGTCTCTAGCTGTCTGGTAACTGGCCATGACTGTTAGGAGCAGGAGAAGGTGGCCCAAAGTGTAAGAACCCAATAAAGGAATAAAGGAGGTGGTTGGTAGTTTAGACTCAGGGTTGGTTTGCATTTGAAAGGCAAGCTCAGGAATGAACCATTTATTACCTCTAGAACTGGCTAATGCTGGGAGAGCTTGTCCCTCCAGGTTCAGCAAGGTCCTAGATGTCCAAGCATCAGAATACAGAAAATAAAAAGACATGGCCAATACAATCAGCATATATAATGGAAAGGTGGATATATATGTTTGGAAATCAAAGTGCAATCCAGGGTCAGAGACATACGTTTAGAAACCAGGAGCATAAGATTACCATTTAAAACCTGAGATTAACATACCCTATGGTGAGAATGTAGAATGGGGATAAGAATGTCTGAGATGAAGTGCAAATATAACCAAAGTTTGGAAGGAAAAGGAGAAATTCTCAGAGTTTACAAGAATGATCAGCCAGAGAAGTAGGAGAAAGTCAGGAGTGTGTAGTTTCATGGAGATTGAGGGGAAAAAATAACAAGAAGGCTAGCCCCATCAACAGTATTAAATACAGATAAACAGTGACTTAAGGAGAGAAAAATATGTACATTGTCATTCCTGATTTCTTAAGTTTTCTTTTAGTTAAAGTAATTGCTTTATGTGTCAGATAACTAGAATGACTTTCGTGGTTTGATATTCTTCTCCAGTTCAGTGTGCTATTTGTCTTACAGTTACAGATGCTACTGGAAGTTTTAAATAATTGAGATCTAAATCATTATCAATGTTACCATTTAGAGTCCAATTTTTTTTTCTAATATACAACAAAAATTAGGCTTCATTTTCATTCACTCCTTTGTGATGACATACTATATTAATTGTTCTATCTTGTGCTGGGAGAGATATCAAACATCAGAATTTCAGTTACGAAAAGTATTCATTTATTTTTATTCAACAATCATTCTTTGCCTAACCAGATGGTATGACTTACTATAGTATAAACCATGTCATTTTAAAATCATATTTTTTACTCAGTTGATTTAGAAATGTTTAGAAGTCATATAACTTTTTATGTGATGTTTGTCTTTATTAGTAACATCTTTCAAGGACCATCAACTTCAGTGGATGAAAAATCTAGTAACAGGCCATCCTTTTCTCTTTCAAAATAGTTCATTTAATCTTTTGTCATCTCTAATAGTTGGCACTTAAAAATATATTTTTTGGCCCACCTGTGGCCCACAGAAGTTCTTAGGCCAGGGACTGAACCCAAGCCACTTCAGTGGCGATGCAGGCTGCTTAACCTGCTGAACCACACAGGTACTCTGCAATTTTAAATTTATATCAACTCAAAAGCTACTTTCCTATAACTTGACACCAGAGCATTTTCTGATTGAATCTCTTGTCTTCTTGATAGGTCCTCAAATATTTCATGGGACCTATCATGTTTTCTCTGTCTTCTGCCTAGACATTCTCAGGCAGCTCAACAACCCTCTTATGGCATGGCTTCAGTTCCTCACCATATTCAGTCACTTGACCTGATTTAATTTGTTGGTGTCTCTATATGGGGCCAAAAACTGATCTCACTACTCTAGCGGTGGTCCAACCAATGTAGAATATAACTGCTAACATCCATATTTTGGACACCATACAAAGATTATTGCTGGGTTTTGTGGGTTCTTTCTTTCTTTCTTTCTTTCTTTGACAGCCACTTTATGTTGCTGATGGGTTGATCCTATACTTATCCTAAATTCCTCAAGTCATATTTTTGCACATCTACTACCATGAAGTTTCATATACTCACTTCAGATTTATAACTGGTTTCTGTGGAAAGATATATGACACTTTTGTGGCCTCTGTTAAACTTCATTCTGTTGATTTCAATCATCTTTCCTATCAGTTCTGTCCAGACCTCTTGGGTAACTTATATCATCTCATATATATTCTTTACATCTTAGCTTCCTGTCAGCTCTAGCTTTTAGATTCATAATATTATATTGTCATACAAACCACTGATGAATGAGTGAGTTTTTCACTGATGGGCCAATGAAAGCGTACTTTCTTTCAGCCAAAATTTTCCCATTGTGCTCATTAGGTTTTTGTGGGAATGAAATAAATGCTTTGTTGCAACAAAAATGCCGTGTTTACTACCTTTCTGTCACTTAGTCAACAATAACTCTATAAAAATAATGAGTTCCTATTTATATAAGAAGGAAATTTAGAACAAAAGAGGTTGAAAGACTTGCAAAATTAAACAAGGATGATGATAAAACTGGCTATAAAAATTTACATATCTCAATTTAATATCCTTCCACTCCCCCTGTTTTATTTGCAAGTTTGAATATTTAAGAAACTACCCTGGTGAAAACATGACAACATCTCATACAGGTGTCCAAACCCTCACTACATGGAATATCATCGCTTTATCACATATTTTGTATTAAAATCACCTTGTTTCTTGTTCAGAGGTGAGTCTCTTGAGATTTGGGGCTTATTTTTTTAAACAGGAAAATGTAGTCATAAGGATCTTTAGTATGCTACTTTATATATTATAAATCTATGCTGACATTATAGCTATAAAGTGTCTGGCTAAGCAAACACTAATAAACTAATCATACTGCATTGGCTGAGAGAATAAATAAATAAAATACTCATGCTAATATGGACTTTAGCACCAGCTATTATACCATAAATACCATTGTCTTGCCTCAGCTGAGAAAGCTATACTTCCTCAGCATTTCTCAAGCAGCATGAATCACCTGTGATGTTAATATGTGCTAATAAACATCCTCACCCAGGATGCACTTCACCCAGTGGAGTTCCCAGAAACAACTGTCATGTTAATAATAGTTTATCAAAGCCTGATGTGAGTTTTGTAACTAAAGTCATTGAGGGCATTTACTAGAAACTTAAGGATGTAAAATTTCTATAGTTTTTCACTCTGTAGACTCCGCGGCTGACCATTCAAAAAATAAAAGTCCCCTGCCCTTTCAGTGTGCCTTAGTATTAACTGGGAAATAAAATGACTACAATGGTCATTTTAATCATACATACATTTTAATGTAGTTTTCCTTTTTAAAATAGCATTTTTTTTTCTTTTTACAGCTATACCGGTAGCATATAGAAGGTCCCTGCCAGGGGTTGAATCAGAGCTACAGCTTTGGCTAACACCACAGCCATAGCCACACCAGATTTGAGATGCTTCTGCAACTTACGCCAAAGCTTGTGGTAGTGTCTGATCCTTAACCCACTGATTGAGACCGGGGATCAAACCTATATCCTCACAGAGACAATGTTGGGTCCTTAACCTGCTGAGTCACAACAGGAACTCCAACATGGCATTTTAAAAAACTTTTAATATCAAACATTAGAGAATCACAAGAAGTTGTAAACATTTATAGGACAGGCTACAGGGTCAAGATGGTGCCTTAGGAAGACCCTGAACTCATCGCCTTCCATAGACACATCAAATCTATGCTTACACATAGAGCAATTCCTCCTGGAGATTCACTGAAGGCTTCTGCATAACAAACGATAGAGGAATCCCAGAGAGAAAGGTAGGAGAGACAGAGATAAGATATCAATGGGAAAACCACCCTTAATCCCAAGACCCACAGTGGTGACAGATACCACTAAGGGGCCAACAGACAGACACATTACAGAAAATTATCAAACTACAAGGGAAGAGACCAAGAGAAGAAGAAAGGAACAGAGAAGAACTGTAAAAACACTGTAAGAAAACAGCAGTTTGAGGGCACCTAGACTACACATGAAGAATACCATTTACTAACTTTAGAGCATCTGCTCAATAAACAGGGAACTGATGGAAATCTCTCCAGGGTCAGAGATCAGACTCAGCAAAAAGAGAGAAAAAAAAAAGAGTGACAACCCAAAGAAATAAAATCAGAAACGAAAGATGAATAGTTACACATGATACCACAGAAATGCAAAGAATCATTATTGGTTAATTAAAAAAATGACATGCCAACAAATTGGATAGCCCAGAAGAAATGGATAAATTCTAAAAACACACAGTCTTCCGAGACTGAATCAGGAATGAATAGAAAATCTGAACAGGGGGATTGACTACTAATCTGAATCAGTAATCAAAAAACTCCCAACAAGCAAGCATTTAAAGAAGAGTTAACACCTATCCTCCCCAAACTATTCCATAAAATTGAAGAGGGAAAGAATGCTTCCAAATTTATGAGCATAGCATTAATCTGATACCAAAACCAGACAAAGACCCTATAAAAAAAGAAAAGAAAATTATACCCAGTATCCATGATGAACATAGATGCAAAAATCCTCAATAAAATATTAGCAACATGGGTTTGACAATACATTAAAAACATCATACATGTAACCAAGTGGGATTTATTCCAGGGATGCAATGATGCCTCAATATCCACAAGTCAATCGATGTGATACAACATATTAAAAAATCATAGGATCAAAATCATCTGATCATCTCAATAGATGCAGAAAAAGCATTGGATAAAATTCAACAAACATTTACAATAAAAATTCCGAACAAGTGGGTAAAGAGTGAACATACTTCTTAATAAAGGCCAGATATGACAAATCTAAAGCTAATATCATACCCAATGGTAAAAAGGGGAAAGATTTTTCTCTAAGATTTGAAATAAGACAAGGCTGCCCGTTCTTGCTACTTTTATTCAACATAATATTGGAAGTCCTACCCAGAGCACTTTAAGTGAGAAAAAAAAATCTAGATTAAAAAGTAAAAAGAAACAAGTCACAATTTGAAGATGACATTATACTATATGTAGAAAACTGGAGTTCCTGTCGTGGCTCAGCGGTCAATGAACACAACTAGTATCCATGAGGATGCAGGTTTGATCCCTGACCTCACTTAGTGGGTGAAGGAGCACCCACAGCTGTGAGCTGTGGTGTAGGTCACAGACACAGCTCAGATCCTGCATTGCTGTGGCTGTGGCATAGGCCAGCAGCTGTAGCTCTGATTTGACCCCTAGCCTGGGAATTTCCATATGCCATGGGTATAGCCCTAAAAAAGACAAAAAGAAAAGAAAAGAAAACCCTAAAGACTCCCACACAATCTATTAGAACTAATAACTGAATTTTGTAAAGTTGCAGGATACAAAATTAATATACATAAATATGCTGCATTTCTGTACATTAATAATGAACTATCAGGAAGAGACTATGAAATTAAGAAAACAATTCCATTTACTTCAAAAAGGATAAAATTCCCAGAATAAATTTAACCAAGGAGGCAAAAGACCTGCATTTGGAAAATTCTAAGACAAAGATGAAAGAAATTAAAGAAGACACAAATAAATGGAAAGAATTACCATGCTCATAGATTGGAAGAATTAGTACTGTAAAGTGTCCATACTATGCAAAGTATTCAAGGCAATCCTTATCAGAATACACGGCACTAGAACAAATAATCCTAAAGTATGTGTAGACCCACAAAAAAACCCAAATAACCAAAGCAATTTGGGGGAAAAAGAACAAAGCTGGGGCTATGACACTTCCTGATTTCAAACTATACTACAAAGCTGTAATGATTAAAACTGTATGGTACTGGCACAGAAACAGACACATAGATGGAAAGAACAGAATGCAGATCCTAAAAATAAACCCAGGCTTATATGAGAAATTAATCTAGGACAAAGGAGACAAGAATATACAGTCAGGAAAAGATAGACTTTTCATTAAATGGCATTGGGAAAATTGGACTACATGCAAAAAGTAAATTGAAACCAAACCACTTTCTGATACCACATACAAACATAAACTCAAAATGGATTAAAGACAAATATAGACCTGAAACAATAAACAACCAGTATGCAGTTTGACATATGTCATAACACTATTTTTTTTTAATCTGTCTCCTCAGGAAAGGGCAAAAAAAGAGACAAAATAATCAAATGGAACTATATCAAACTAAAAAGCTTTCACTCAATGAAGGAAACATCAGCAAAATGAAAAGGCAACCTTTTGAAAAAGTAGAAAATATTTGCAAATGATATGTCCAATAAGGGGTTAATATCCAAAATGTACAAAGAAGTCATACAACTCCTTATATAAAAGAAATCAGATTAAAAATGGGCAGAAGACCTGAATAGATATTTTTCCAAAAAAGACAAACAGATGGCCAAATGGCCCATGAAAAGATGTTCAACATTGCTAATTATCAAAGAAATGTAAATCAAAACCAAAATGAGATATCACCTCACATCTGTTAGAATGGTTATTATCGAAAAGACAAGAGATAGCAAGTGTTGGGAAGGATGTGGAGAAAAGGAAACCCTTGTGCACCACTGGTGGGAATGTAAACCATTCAAGAAAACAGTATGGAGGTTCTTCAAAAAATTATAAGTAGAACTACCATATGATCTAGGATTCCACTTGTGGAATTAATACAAAGAAAATAAAAACACTAGTTGGAAAAGAGATGTATGCACCGCAGTCAGTATTCATTGCAGTATTATTTATAATAGCCAAGGCATGGAAGGAATCAACTTGAATGTGCATTAAAAGATAAATGGATCAAGAAGATGTTTTATGTGTATGTGCGTATATCCATACACACAATGAAATATTACTTAGCAGTTAAAACAAATCTTACCATGTGTGACAACATGATAGCACCTAGGGGGTTTAATGTGAAGTGAAATACGTCAGACAGCCACAGACAAATACCATATGATTTCACTTACATGATGGAGTCTAAAAAAATGAAACAAAGGGACAAAAATGACAAAACAGAAAAGACTCACATTTTTGGAGAACAAACTGGTGGTTACCAGAGGGGAGTGGTAAGCGTATAAGTGAAATAGATGAGGTCGATTAAGAGGTACAAACTTCCAGTTACAAAATAAATATCATTGAGATACAATGTTCGGCATAGGGGATATAGCTAATAATATTTTTTAAAACTCTGTATATGATAGTAACTAGAATTATTGTGGCAATCTCATAATATTAAAAATATTGAACCACTAAGTTGTACACCTGTTACAACCACCACAATCAAGATATAGAACTTTTCATCAAGAGAAGCCTCTTTTGGGCTAGCCCTTTATAGCCACAGCATACCCTTCCCTGAGCCCTGACTGCCTTCATCTCTAAAATTTTGTTATTTTAAGACTATTAATGAAATCAATATTTTTTTGTGACTATTTTCATGGCAGTATAATTCTCTTGAGAGCCACCGAAATTTTTCCATTCTTCACTGCATTGCTCCTTTTTATTGCTGCCTCATATTTTAAAGTGTGAGAATACCACAGTTTGTTTACTCATTCACCATTTGAGGCACATTTGGATTGTTTCCAATTTTGGACAGGTTTAAATTAAAGCTGTTGTTCACATTCCTGTACAGCTTTCTTGTAAACATAAGTTTCTGTCCCTTTGGGATAAATACCTTAGAGGGCAATTACTGTGTGGCATATGGTAAGTGCATGCTCAGTTTTATCTGAAACAGCCAAATTATTTCCAGAGTGGCCGTACCATTTTATATCCACACCAGCAATGACAATTTATATTCTCAGCAACCTCACTAGTGTTTGGTGTCAAATGTAATTTTAAGGTCATAACTAGGCTGGACATTTTTTTGTAGCCAGGTGCTATATTTAGTATCACCTTAAAAATGTTTATATAACAGTGGTATTTATTTTTAAAAAGCCTATTGGATATTTGTTATCAACAAGTTATTGAACAGGCCAAAGATGTCTTTCCTATAAACAGGGACTCCAGATCTATTTGCATGCAATGTCAGAGGCCAGACAGAAAACATGAAGCAAAGCTGCCAGGGGATCTGGACATACGTGAGCATGGTGGGGACTGTGACCCACCAAGACACAAGCCTGTGTAAAGGGAGACTGTCTCCATCAGCAATCCTGTCCATGTTTCCAGACATTCTGATTTTTCTTTTTTTTTCTTTTTTTCTTCTGTTTTGTCTTTTTAGAGCCGCACCTGAAGCATATGGAGATTCCCAGGCTAGGGGTCGAATCGGAGCTGTAGCTGCCAGCCTACACCCCAGCCACAGCAATGCAAGATCTGAGTCATGTGTGCAACTTACACCACAGCTCATGGCAACCCTGGATCCTTAACCCACTGAGCAGGGCCAGGGATCAAATCCGCCTTCTCATGGATACCAGTCGGGTCTGTTAACCACTGAGTCAGGACGGGAACAAGACCTTCTGATTTTTCAAAAAAAAATTGGAGGTACATGTACAGTTTTTAAATAGGAACTCTCCTAATCTGTGAAGGTTGATCGAATTTTGAAAAACTCCAGCCTCCAGAAAAGTCTTGAGGGTCAACTTTGGCTTAAAGACAACATAACTAAGAATTATCATTTAGAAAAGCGAGTAACCCATTAAAAAGAGAATAAATGTACAGTATTCTCAAACACCATGAAGAGGTTATTTTACACAGAAGAAATATAGAAAGCTTTTAGAATGTAGAACTGTGCCGCTCAAATTTGAAAGTGCTTACAAATCACCTGGGAAACGCATTAACTAACTTTGTAGGTTGGAATCAGGAATGAGGACCGGGACTGGGCATTTATACCACACCACCTGAAGATGCTGCTACTTCAGGGAACACTCAGCAAGTGTGTGGGTAATATTTGAGTTGGATCCTGATGGTTAGGATGTGTTTGTAGACAGAAAAATGGATCCTGGTGAAAGAATGGTGCCATTAATCATAAAGATGGGGAAAACTTGGAGACATGTGGGAAACCAAAATCTTCAGTTTGCGTTGGAAATAGTTTACATAAAAAAGAGCCTAAGATAAACTTAGAAAGGTATATGCTGAGATGAGAGCGTGCTGTATGATACGTCCCAGATTTTAGCAGCCTGAGATCCAGATGTACCATCAATAACAAATGTCCATCATGTCTATTATCATTCCCTTGATTATAAATGGGTCTCTTTATAGTCATCTAGTGCCACCTGGACATGCTACTCTCAGCTTCTGTCTTCTGCCCCAAATTTAAAGCAGTGTATTGCCTTAGGGCTTGTTGATATCTAAAGTTTTGTCTGCTTTCTCCCTCAAATGCACTAATGCTTGAGACATAGCTGTGTTGGTTTTATGGACAAGAAGGAATACTTGCATTCTTGCCTCTTGGGAATACTTGCATACTAAAGCCTCTCACAGACCCTCGAAAATGGATACTCTTAAGGTTGCCATTGTTTATATCTATAGTGCTCCATCCCTAGAGAATGGTTCCCGCCATTTTCTCTCTGCCTCTCTTTGGCTCAGAAATTTTACAAAAACACTAAGAAAATAAGACATGAAACACTTCTCTATCTGAAAAAAGTCAAAGGCCACGTGTTTACGAAATCAGGCAAATACCTACTTTTTGGAGTCATGGGTTCACTTGGTCGATAGGCAATCAAAATGAGATTTTTTTGTATTTAGAAATAAAAGAATAAGCAAACTAATAAATGAATGCTTTTTTTTTTTTTTTTTTTTGGCTGCACTGCGGTATGTGGAAGGCAGTATGTGGGAGTTCCTGGGCTAGGGATCAAATACTTGTCATAGTTGCAACCTGTGCCACAGCTGTGGCAACACTGGATCCTTAACCTGCTGTGCCACATGGGAATTTATGACTGTATTTGCATTTTAATAGGAAGATGATGGGGGCAGGGATAAAAATGAGATGAAAAGTAAAGAGAGAAGGATGAGACAGGAGAGCCTTTGAGGGGGGAAAGGTGAATAACTGACCAGAAGGCGCAGAGGAGGAAGGTGTCTAGAAATCATCTTAGAAAGGTTTGTAAAACTAAACTACTGAAATTCATCACTGCATTTGCATATAGGCCATATCACCCCATGAACTGCCTGCAGCCGTGTGGATTGAGTGTGGCAGAGACAGTTTGTTCCCCGCTGACATGGGCTCCTCTGAAAGCTGACCTTGGCTTGAAAACTGACTGCTCTGCTGAACCTTCTTTAGTCTGCCTAGCAGTCTAGGACACTTCAATCTTCCCTCCCGCCTCTCCTTGCTTTGCCGCTCGATGCCTCTTATATCCTTAGGCTCCTTCCTGATTTACTCTCCTACATGCCCTTCCCGCAGTGAAATCTTCTGTATCTCAGAGGATCCAGACTAAATGATACTTACTCCATAATTTGTGAACTGTTCCCTTAGCGATAGATATTTAGCTTACTTTCAATTTTTTTTTTATTACAAAAAACATGGTAATAAATACCATCCATTTGTATCTTTATGTACTGGTAATTTTTTCTCTTCTGCTGACTAAGTTCTGAGAATGGAATTTCTTAAAGTGTTTACATATTTTAAATTTGAATAAATGCAGTTCAAAAACTATAATGAATACATTTACATCAAAATGTATCTTTGAAAAACCCTTGGTTTTAATGAAGCAGTTTTCTCATCCAGAAGAGACAAAGAGGCAATGTACCAAAATACAGACCAATGAAATTAACCTCCTAATATGGTGTCTGTAATCTTTTCTATGGCTTAACAATAAAACTTTTGTAGACTATTTGTAAAATATCAATTAATAATTGATATGTCTATTAATTATCTTGAACATGGATAAGTACCTTAAACATGGATCACTGTTTACCTTCTGTTGCAAGTACTTAAAGGGAAAACCAAGAAGAGATACCAAATATATATGAAAAATAAAAACATATGAATATAATTATGCTTATTTTTATTCGGGAAGTTTTTGAAATTATTAATGTTCAAAAATTGATATCTAGAAGTTTGTCATTTGTAGCTATAGTTTCTTCACTTTTCCTTTTTAAAATTTGCAAGGATTAATAAAAGTAGACAATAGTTGAAGTTTAAAATCCAGTGGATTATTGGGGTTAGTAGATGCAAACAATTGCATTTGGAGTGGATAAGCAATGAGATCCTGCTGTATAGCACAGGGAACTACATCTAGTTACTTGTGATGGAGCATGATGGAGGAAAATGTGAGAAAAAGTAGGTATATACATGTATGACTGGGTCACCTTAGTGTTCAAAAGAAATTGACAGAACATTGTAAATTGACTATGATCAAAATATCTTTAAAAAAAATCCACTGGATTACATGGTATTTTAAAAAATAACATAGAAATTTACTTCACTCATCTACCTCATCATATGGGTTATCTGGAAACTTGCATTAACAGTTGATCATAAAAATAAACTAAACAAATAGAAAGAGTGGTTATCTAGAGCAAACATAATTTTCTATGATGTTTATTGCAAACAGTACTGGATAGCTAAATTCTTTGATCAAGAATGACTGCATGCATCATTGTCAAATACCATTTGTGTTTCAATGGAATTTGAATAAAGCAGTTCTATTTTATAATTATCCAAGTAATTATTTTATGTTTAAAAAAGAATACTATGCCATTTTCCCCTAATAGGCAAGGATAGAGAAATATAGAAGGTCAGGATGTAATCTGATAGAATTTTAAAAACACTGTAGACCAATAATGTTTTAGACTAGCATTTCTCTCAGTACTTCTCCTAAAATATCAACACATCACTTAATTTATACAGTCACACCATATCAAATCAGAATTCAACCTCTAATCCATAATAACTTAGAGGAGGTGGGAAAAAACCTTAAATGTATGTATGTATGCATATATGTATGTATTTATTTATGTCTTTTAGGGTCACACCTGCAACATATGGAAGTTCCCAGGCTAGGGATCAAACTGGAGCTGTAGCTACATCAACGCCAGATCCGAGCAGCATCTGTGACCTACACTGTAGTTCATGGCAACGCTGGCTGAATCCTTAACCCACTGAGCGAGACCACGGATCGAACCCGTGTACTCATGGTTACTAGTCAGGTTTGTTGTGGTAAGTCACAATGCAAACTCCTGAATGTTGTTTTAAAGTTTGCTAATCTGATGGGTTAACCAAAGGCACTTTAAGACAGATCCTTTTACATCTTCTTGTCAATGTGTTTAAGAGCTGAGATGTACTCTACATTCATATTTAAAAATCTTGGAGTTCCCTTCGTGGCTCAGTGGTTAACGAATCCGACTAAGAACCATGAGCTTGCGGGTTCGATCCTTGGCCTTGCTCAATGGGTTAAGGATCCAGCATTGCCGTGAGCTGTGGTGTAGGTTGCAGACATGGCTCGGATCCCGCGTTGCTGTGGCTGTGGCGAAGGCCGGCAGCTACAGTTCCTGTTAGACTGCTAGCCTGGGAATCTCCATATGCCGCGGGTGCGGCTCTAGATAAAGGCAAAAAGCCTAAATAAATAAATAAATAAATAAAAATCTTTAGTGAGTTTTTATTATCACTTTAATGAAAACTCAGTTTTTGACATCAAGAGAAAATAAAGTCAAGAAAGGAAAGGGAAAGAAAGGAAAGGAAAGGAAAGGAAAGAAGGAAAGGAAGAAAATGAAAGAAGGGAAGGAAGAGAGAAGGAATTCACACCTTCTTATGTCTAACCAGGTATGAAATTAACCACTTGCTATTTTAAATTTTTCTGGTTACAATGGACAACAGAAATATGAGGAAAAATGAATATCCAATAGATTGGACACTGGAAGGTAAATTCTATTTAAGCATAATTATGCAAAGCATAGAGCGGGAAAGCATTAATATTTTTTCATTTTACCTTGAACAATATATATCTTTCCATCTTAAATATTTTATTCAAAGTTCAAAATAATTATTTTAAAAGATACCATTAGACAGATTAGCTTAAGTCTATGAAATCCTCAATTTCATTCTTTCCTTTCATTTTAAAGGAAAAACTACAAATTAAGCCACACACTGTTTCAGAAATGATTAGTCAAGAGATTTCCCACCCCAGATAAAACTAGTAAATAATATATATAAAAGCTCAATGAGTATATAACACATATACATGCTAGATAAATAGATATAGATATACATACTAACCACTGTGCCTGATGTCTTCACTGTGGCACCCTATATCCATTCTTCACTATTCCCCATTCTGCACTGTGCTGGAGGCTGAATGAATGAGCTGCATCAGTGGGCTCCCTTGTCCTCTGACTTCTAGTTAGTTTTGGCCAATAGTTTTGAGGATTTCCAATGGACCTGATTTTCCCAGCCATAATCAAGTGGGGGAAAATTCACAGTACCCACACAAAGACAAAATAAAGGTGAAAGAATGTAAGGTGGGATAGTGCTTTGTGGTAATTTTTCACAATAACTCAATTAATCTCCTTCTAATAATTGTGGTACTAATCTACTTAGGCATTTTATTCCAAAAATTACATATTCTCAAATGCCTTTCATGCCCTCCAGAATTAGATTGCTATTATTACCAGCAAGAAACTGTTGGGTAAAAAAAGCCAAGGTTTGCTGTTGTTCTGTAACCAGTAAGGTACTTATATCTTTTTGTATTTTGCAAAAACTCAGGTGTTTTTAATTTTCCTATATATTCTCAAGGAGATATCCTTTTAATAGGGTTCCTCTGCTTCATTGGATCTAACTCCAAGAAGAAATTACACTTTAATATGATTTCTGATAGATATTATGTTTTTAAGGTACATTAAGATTTCAATTTTTCTTTTAAAGCAGGAATAGTTATTGGGATATGTTAAACACAACTGGAATTGCCAACTTTAATAAAAACTTTAATTTTTAAAAATTAATAAAAGGTTTAACTTTTAATACAAATTATTTTAAAATAATTAAAAAATCAACAACTTCAATACTGCAACCCCCCCACAATTTGTATAAACTAATTCGTAAAAACTGTGAGAAACAATGCCACACAGGCAAGAGCAGAAATCAAGATTTAGTCACACGGTGTGAAAATCAGTAGAAAGAACCATGAGTACATACCTGAAGGTAGGAATAGGGTTGCAGTGACATGTATAAAGTATAATGTATGGGTAATAACGTACCCAGGTTCAAATCTGAAATGTATAGTGGCATTGGCAGGAAATGAAGTGGTTATGAGGAGTTATTCTTTAAAGCATTGTTTTTAAAGCACTTGTTATTTTCTGCCTCTGGGCTTTCTGCCATACTATTCTCACTTATTCCAAGGGCTAGTCTCTACAAGGAAAGTGTAAAATGTGTGCTTGTAAAACATACACTTTCTCAAAACATACTCATGGAATGAACTGATCAATAACATAATCTTTCTTAAGTTTTTTATTGTAAAAATTTCATGGAAGGTTAAAATTATTTTTGGTATGAGTTTTCTAGGTATTCTGCACTTAGTTTAGTTATTTTTTTTTCTCTGCTGTATCAATATATGATGGACAAATTGTAATATATTTAAGGTATACAATTTGAGAATTTGATGTACGTAGATACTGTGGAACAATCCCCCCCAAAGAGTTAATTACACATCCATCACCTCACGTATTTACCTTTGTGTGTGTGTGCACATGTGTGTGTGTGTGTGTATGTGTGTGTGTGAGAAAGATTCAAGTTCTACCGTTTCAGTAAATTTTAATCATACAATGCAGTGTTGTTATCAACTATAGCTACCGTGTTATATATTAGGTCCTTAGACTTTACTTATAACTTAAATTTTGTACATTTTTGCCAGCCTCTCCCTATTTACCCCACCTCTAACCCCTGAGAACCACTTTTCTATTCTCTGTTTCTTTGAGTTCAATGTTTTAAAATCATGTGGAAATCTTCTTTTCTTGTCTGGCGTTTTATTGTTGTTTTTTTTTGGCCACATCAAGGCATATGGAAGTTCCTGGGCTATGGACTGAATCTGAGCCACAGCCATGACCTACACTGCAGCTGTGGCAATGCCAGATCCTTAATCCACTGTACCACAGCAGGACTCCTGGCTTACTTCAGTTAGCATAATGCCCTCTTGGTTCATCCCTGCAAAAGACAGGAATTTCTTCTTCAAGGCTGAATGATATTCTATTGTATACCATACAAGAAACATATATACATACACACATCATATTTTCTTTTTTTTTGGCCACATCCATGTGGCATGTAGAAGTTCCTGGGCCAGGGCTCGAACCCATCCTACAGCAGCAACCTGAGCTGCTGCAATGACAACACCAGATCCTTAACCCACCGAGCCACAAGAGAACTCCACATTATATTTTCTTGATCCATCGATCTACTGATGGACACTTAGGTTGTTTTTGTACCTTGGCTATTGTGAATAATGTTGCAATAAACATGAGAGTATAGATGATATATACCTCATTTAAACCAGAGAATAATTTCAGTGACTATTTGAGAGTGCCATCACCCATCACCCATGAAACAAACCACAAAGTCACTTCTACAGTGAAGTTTATTCTAAAATAAGCTTAAAATCATCAATGTAATCATATACATATATGATTACTTATAGTAATAATAATTCCCAATTTGAGAGGTTTCATCTTAATCTAAAAGCAATGATTTCAATTGTGGGCTCTGTTCAGTGTTTTGAAATTAAGGACCCGCTCCACAAATAGCAAACTTAAATGGTAACATTCTCACTGTTAGAAATATTTACTCCTTCCACATGACACCTGTGTAAAGGAAGTGTCTCTCTTCCTCCTCTCTGCTACAGGAATGCTTATTCTGTTATAAGATCAAGAAAACCACCTGAACCAATTAGGCTGAATTAGGTGGCCCAGTCTGTGCTCTTTAATGTCCTATGTATTTAAAGATCAGTTAGTTATGTCTTCATCTTTGCACCTACGATATAGTTTATTTATTTATTTTTTTTTTTTTTGCCTTTTGTCATTTTTTTTATGGCCGCACCCGCGGCATGTGGAGGTTCCCAGGCTAGGGGTCTAATCGGAGCTGTGGCCACTGGCCTGCGCCGCAGCCACAGCAACGCAGGATCCGAGCCGCGTCTGCAACCTACACCACAGCTCACGGCAACGCCGGATCGTTAACCCGCTGAGCAAGGGCAGGGATCGAACCCGCAACCTCATGGTTCCTAG
>PVHT020000173.1:3360299-3470533 GCA_004024745.2 Catagonus wagneri | reverse complement strand
ACCCGCGGCATGTGGAGGTTCCCAGGCTAGGGGTCTAATCGGAGCTGTGGCCACTGGCCTGCGCCGCAGCCACAGCAACGCAGGATCCGAGCCGCGTCTGCAACCTACACCACAGCTCACGGCAACGCCGGATCGTTAACCCGCTGAGCAAGGGCAGGGATCGAACCCGCAACCTCATGGTTCCTAGTCGGATTCTTTAACCACTGCGCCACGACGGGAACTCCCTGCACCTACGATATAGTTTAGTGATCATTTATGTGCTTGTTTTCTCACTGGACTGTGAACTCATTAAAAGAAGGAACTGTGTTTTATTCTTCTTCAGACTCCTAGTGGCTAGCATGCTGTTTGGTGATTCAGTAAGTAATCAATAAATATTTGTTTCATAAATGAATGAATAAATGACTGAATTTCACACTTCCATTTCATGACAAAGCCTTAAACAGTTGCCCAGTTGAGCCTAAAATCTCAGCAGAAAGTTGTCCAAGAGCAATTCTAGCCTTATTACAACAGTTAAGCCTTTTTGGAAACCATCAGTTCTAGACTCAGTTCACAGCAGTAGCTGGTCCTGAATACAACCTATTCTTCACTCTCATTTAGCAGTTCTTAATAATCTAATTTTTTAAATACAGTTTTTTTGGTTTATTTTAAAAGGTACCTTGCCAGGAAAAACAATCCACTGATTAACTTGCACTAACTTGGTTCTGGTCTGACTTGAGAAACTGACCATGACGCCAGGGAGATGTAACAATTAACTGCCTGATTTTCAGATATTATTCCACTATGTCATGTCCCATCTATGAAGCATAATGGATTTGTGGCTTCTTTAACCTAAAGGACATTCTTGACAATGTACCACAAAATAAAATAGTATACTGCCTGAAATTCTTTCTCATGTCTTAAGTGTGGCTGGGCATAAGTTAAATAATAGCATCATTCTGATAAGCACAAACAAGTGTGGATGATAGGAAGGCTGAAAGTAGGTTAGAAAGAAAAGGCAAAGCTGGAGAAATGATGCTGTTATTTAACATATGCCCTACTTATATTCAGAGATCCTCTACTAGGTTGTCCTCCAATCTTGGCCACAAGGTGGCCCACTCAATGCTCATGCATGGTACACCATCACAGAGACTCTCAATATACTTTACATGTTATGAATTAGATTCCATCACTCCAAGCCTTTTGATCCTGTAAGAATAATGTTAACAGGATTAATCTGAGAACTGAAATTTGTTTATTGGAGGAAGATTAAGAAAACCACCCAAGGGTTTACTGCTTTGTTTTCCAATTCTATGCTTCTGTGCTTAGAGGGGAGTGATGGGTTCTTTCATTCATTCTGGTCGCGAATCACACTGCTTATACTCTTCCATTCTATAGCTATTTGCAGAGTCACCCCTGATTCTGATATGGGATTTTGCAATGAATTTGAAGGTAGGATAGAGTTTTCACTTTTCACTTAGCTGTCTTAAACACATTTTCTGGCTTTCTGAACATCCTGAAATTTGAATGCAAAAGAGAGATATAGGTACAAGCTTATGATGTGGTAGAAAGTTGCTTCCTTTGATAGCAACAGACATATTTAGGTCTATGCCAGTCACTTACTACCTGTGTGACTTTGGTCAGTGTTGCTTTTTTTTTTTTTTTGCCACACCCATGGCATGTGGAAATTCCTGGGCCAGGGATTGAACTCACAGTACAGCAATGATCCAAGCCACTGCTTCACTGGATCCATAACATGCTGCATCACAAGGGAACTTCATTTTTAAAAAATGTATTTTAGTTTAGGTCTTATTATCTTAGATGATTATTATTACTTCTTTCCCTACTTTGTAAGCTTGTTTTGAGTATCAAAGAATCAATTTTATTTGTTTATTTATTTAGGTCATGCCTGTGGCATTTAGAAGCTCCTGGGCCAGGGATCAAACCCAAGTCATAGCAGTAACGTGAGCCACAACAGTAATAATGCTGAGTCCTTAACTGCTAGGCCACCAGGGAACTCCCAAATAATAAATTTTATGTAAAAAAGTGTGCAAAATGTTTGTTCATCCATTCAGTGAATAGTGACTGTCAAATATTCCTGTTACTCTGTGCCAAAAGAAATTGTTGTACTTATAATTCTATCATCTTCAAATTTCATAATTTTTACCCTTCTGTCTTCAGTAATCTAGAAACACTATTTCTATTGCCAGGAAAGATTTCCTCAAATTGCTGTCATATCATAAGCCATATGCTGACATGATCCATGCATGTCATTCAATGAATGACAAAATGTTTTTACTATCTTCATGAAGAGCCCATTTTTCATTTGTGACTGAACAACATTCTCCATATAAAAGAATCCATTTAGAATCTTCTACACACACAAAAAAATCCCTGATTCTCTATTTCGACAGCACTCAGTGCTATACTGTACTGAGAATACTTACTTTATGTGTATCTATCTCACAAAAGACTTAGAACAGCATTATTTGGCCTTTTTATATAAAAACAGAAAGTACTTAGCAAAGTAAGTTCAAAGTAATTGTTTTGAGAGGGTTTGTTAAGAACTCATTAATGGGTAATTTTAATAAGTAATTAAGTATGTGAATAAAACAATTCCTAACACAAGGCACAAAGTCACATATCCCTCAATTTTACCAGCTTTGCAGAAATGTACCCTCTAAATTTTGTTACAATGTCCTTAACACTTTTAATAATCCCACATGAAACATCTTATCTTACATATACTGATCATACAACAGTGTGTATGATACACAATACATATAATAAATGCTACTGCATATTTTCTGTGATGATATATCCAGGGCTATATGGTAATAAACAATATTTTCTGTTACCACAGAAACAATATGTTTTTACTGTAAAAAAATGTATTGCCTGATATTACAAGTTTCTAATATGGTGCATTACTTAAAATTATTCACTATAACTTTAATATCTATGATTTATGTCAGTTTTGCCAAGTTTTAAGCAACAGAATAGTTAATGCAAATATAAATTTTATTTTGTTTTATTTTATTTTATTTTTATTTATTTTTTGTCTTTTTAGGGCCGCACCAGCGGCATATGGAGGCTCCCAGGCTAGAGGTTGAACTGGAGCTTTAGCTTCTGGCCTATGCCACAGCCACAGCAATGCTAGATCCAAGCCATGTCTGTGACCATAGCTCATGGCAACGCCACATCCTTAATCCACTGAGCCAGGCCAGGGATTGAACCTGCCTCCTCATGGATCCTAGTCAGATTCATTTCTGCTGAGTTAAGATGGGAACTCCAAATTTTATTGATAAATAGGAAATATCTGCCCATTTTTCTTTTTCAACCTGCATGTAACTCCAAGTGAAAAGAACAGACTTGTAGGACATCGCTGCCATGCACAGCACTGATTAGAGGCGAGTGTGACCAGTAGCAAATGCTTTGCATCCTTTGTCTAGTGAGACAGTCTACATGAGAAGCAGTTCAGCAAAGTGTTTAGCATATTATTCTCAATAGATTGCATGGGAATTTCATGTCACAAATCCAATTAATATGGATAGATGATTGGTAGCAAAATTCCTGCCTGTTACACCTAAATTCCTCATTTACTTTGCAGAGGTAAAATTACTGAAGCAGAGCTCACCACATTTTAGGACAGAACCAACTCAGGGAGAGTGAGCAGGGGAAGCTGCAGGCACATTGGGCGAAAACGCACACTTCCTGCAAAGCCATCTTGCCCTTGATAGGGAAAAACAGGCACATTTTGGAAATAAATTTATACTGTTAAGTTTTATAGGAAATTTTGGAACACTTTTTTTTACATTAAAGGAAGAACTAGCGACTATATATTTCAGTTTTTTTAATTTTTAAAAAATTTTATGGCCACACCCATGGCATATGGAAGTTCCTATGCCAGGGACTGAATCTAGGCTGCAGCTGCGACAAAATCGGATCCTTTTAACCCACTGTGCCGGGCCAGGGATGGTCTGAGTCTCCGAACCCAAGTCTCCACGGAGATCTGAGTCACTGCAGTTGGATCTGTAATCCACTGCACCATAGCAAGAACTCCTATATTTTAGTATTTTACAAACTAAATGATTTAGGTATAGATCAGGGCTATTGGCAAACAAAGTAGTTAAAGGTGAGAAAAAAATGGTATTATCTGGAATCCTCTTCTGGGGATTTTTAATATATATTCAGTCTTCTGGGATAGAACATGGTGGAAGATAGTATGAGAAAGGGAGTGTATATATACATATATGTATGACTGGGTCACTTTGCTGTACAACAGAAATTTGCACAACACTGTAAATCAACTATACTTTAATTAAAAAAAGATACTGTTATAAAAAAAAGTTTAAGTGACTTGCTTCAGGTGCCATAGTAGGAAAGTGGCAGAACCCAAAAAAATCATACTTGAACCTAGGAAATTCAGCTTCAGAGCCCATCCTCAAATTTTACGATGTGTTTATAATAAGTTTGGGGGCTATATATCAAATACCAAAATCATACTTCCTTGGAAATATGGTGTAGCAAAGATGAACTTTTAGAATACATATAAGCTATTTATTCTCAGAAATATTTACTACTGTTACATCTGTCTATATACATGTCTTACTTGGATTTATTTTTTATAACAACTTGATTAAGATAAATCACATACTAATTTTTGAGGACCAGCTAAGAAGAGACAAAAGTGTAATGCTACTAGGAAAACAAAAAAAAAAAAAACAGAAGAGCAGATCCACGGGACTTTAAAACTGGGGAAGAATGGGTAGGAATTAAAAATTCTTGTACTCTGTGTAACTTCATTTTACAGTGTCACTTTTAAACTTTTTTTTTCTCTTCTTTTTATGGCCAAACCTGTGGCATATGGGAGCTCCATGGCTAAGGGTCAAATTGGCTAGGGGTCAAATTGGAACTACAGCTGAAGGCCTTATGCCACATCCATGACAACACTGGTTCTAAGCCATATCTGCAATGCCGGGTCCTTTAACCAACTGAGCGAAGCTGGGGACTGAATCCACATTCTCACAGAGACTATGTCTTATGTCCGGGTTCTTAACTTGCTCACTTCCTTTTAACCATGCTATTTCTAATTTACATTAACACCATTCCCATGCTTCTTACCTGTTAAAAGACATTTAGAGTAAATAATCTCTACATTACAATTTAGATGCATCTTGCTTTTTTATTTTGTGGAGTTTTTTGGTTGTTTTTTTTTTTTTGTTTTGTTTTTGATATTTCAAAGTAGTTTACTCTCAATTTAAAAAAAATTAGGTGTTATTTTTAGGGCAGTTTGAGATTTACGAAAAAAATTGAGTAGAAAGTACAGTCTCCCCATACACACACAGCCTCCCCAAAGATCAAAATATCATACTAGGATAGTACATTCTTTCCAACTGATGAATCAACTATAGTTTATATTAGGGTTCACTCTTGGTATTTTATCTTCTATGAGCTTTGGTAAATAAATAATGACATGTATCGGCCACTGTGGTATAATTTTTAAAAATTCATTGCCTAAAAATTTCCCTGTGCTCCAGCTATTCTTTGCTCCCTCCCCACTTACTTCTGGAAACCATTAATCTTCTTAATGTCTCCATATGTCTGACCTATTCCAGAATGCCATATAGTCAGAATCATATGATATAGAGCTTTTTCAGATTGGCCTCTTTCACAAAGGAATATGTATTTAAGGTTCTTCCATGTGTTTTTATGGCTTGATAGATCATTTCTTTTTATTGCTGAAAAATATTACATTGTCTGGTTGTACCACAGATTATTTATCCATTCACCCTCTTGAAAACAACTTGGTTGCTTCTAGACTTGGGGGGTTATGAATAATGCTGCTATAAACATCCACAAAATAGTTTTTGTGGATGTAAGTTTTCAAGTCCTTTGAATAAACACCAAGGAATGAGATTGCTGGATCACAGAGTAATAATATGTTCACTTTTGTAAGAAACTGCTAAACTGTCTTGCAAAATGGCTCTACTACTTTGTACCTTACCAGAAACAAGCAAAAGTTTCTGTTGCTCCTTACCCTTGCTGGTGTTGTCACTGCTCTGGAGTTTGGATGTTCTGATAGATGTGTAGCGGTATCTTCTTGTTGCTTTAATTTTCACTTCTCTACTGCCATCTTTTCATATATTTATATGCCATCTGCACATATTTGGTGAAGTGTTTGTTCAAATATTTTGCCCATTTTTAATTGGGTTCATTTTCTTATTGTCGATTTTAAGAGTTCTTTGCATATTTTTGGTAACAGTCCTTTATCTGATATAACTTTGCAAATAAAGTTTCCCGGTCTTTGGCTTCTCATTCTCTTAATAGTGTCTTCTACAGATCAGAAGTCTTTAATTTTAATGAAGTCCAACTTATCAGTTATTTCTTTCATGGATCATGCCTTTGGTATGCCAAAAAAAGTCATTGCACAATCACAGGGCACCTAGATTTTCTCCTATTATTTCTAGGAGTATAAAGTTTTAAGTGTCAGATTTAGACCTGTTGACTATTCTAGGCCTTTTGCTTGTCCATATAAACTTTAGGATCAGTTAGTCAATAGCCCCTAAATAACCTACTGGGATTTTAACTGGGATTACAATGAAACTATGGATCCCCTTAGAAAGAACTGACCTTTTAACAATACAGAGTCTTCCTAATTATGAATATGGAATATCTCTCCAGTGATTTAGTTCTTCTTTGATTTAACAGGTTTTGTGTTATCTTTATATAGCTACTCTACATTTTTTATTGGATTTATACCACAATATTTCTCTTTTATGGTGCTAATGTAAATAGCATTTTGTTTTAAACTTCAAATTCCAGTTGTTCCTTGCTGGGATATAGGTAAGCAATAGACTTTTGTATATTAGCCTCATAACCTGCAACCTTACTGTAATCACTATTCCTTTCGGGAAATTTTTTTTTTAATTGATTCTTTTGGATTTTACACATAGACAAGTATATCATCTGTAAACGAAGACATTTTCTTTCTTCTTTTCCATTTCATTTACCCTTTATTTCCTTTTCTTGTTTTTTTATTGCATCAGTGGTGTGCCCATAGGATATTGACATTGTCTTATTCCTTATCTTGGTAGGGAAGATTCTAGTTTCTCTCCATTAAGTATGGTGTATCTATAGGATTTTTTGTAGATATTCTTTATCATATTAAGGATATTCTCCTCTACTCCTAGCTTGTTGAGGAAAAACATGATCCATTTTCATCATTAATGGATATTGGTTTATTGCATATTGTAACACTGAAAATTTATCAATGTCTTTAGCCCTCTTTACAATAAGGGTATAGGTAATATACTAATTATAATTCATATAAATGCAATTCTTTTTTTTTTGATGAGGGCTATGCAGATTTTCTCAAAATATTTGGGAAAAAATTATCTCTTTGGAACATACTCTTTCAAAAACAAGAGTGGGAAACATGGTTTTGAAGGAAACGGGAAAACCTTTAAATGATCAATTTGTGTTATGCATTTATAAAGATAATAGTGACTATGAGAATTCTCCATCGTTCACCACGCAACACAACTGTCAATCATTTTCTCTAAGTGCTTTCCCATTTGGCAAACGACAGCTTAATACCTCTCGGTGGTAATGGACAGAACATCCTCTACTTCATCATGTGAATCATTTAAGCAAAAAAGAGAGTTTCTCCTACAGGCAACTTGTTCACTGGCATCTTGAGTTATTTTCTAAGATCAATGAGGTTTTTACTTCATAATCAAAGAGTTGGCTCTGATAATTACGATATAAATTCAAAAATTTTTAACCTTTCTCTTCAATTCTCTTCTAAAGTCAGAAAAAAATATTTTAAAAACTACACATTGGGAAAATGGAATTGAAATAAAATATTTCTAAACCGTATTTCCAAACTTTCACCGTATCTTCAGCTTCTCTATTTTCTTCCTGCTCTTGGCTAGCTCTACCCTCAGGCCTCAGTTCTGACACCTCATCCTCCCAACTTCATACTCCTATTCTTGGTTCTGACTCTACATCCCTATTTCAGCAGTTTGGTCTAGGGCTCTGCTTTGCTTAGCTGCCTCTAGGACTTAATGTGCCTATCATTTTTACAAAGGGCTTTGAAAAAAATGTTGTCTTATACGTCCCATAACATAAGACCTAGAAATGGCTCTTAGGAGTCCCCCTTTCTCTTCAATGTCCTTTTTAAGACATTTCCCCTCCCCCCTCCTTTCTAAACTACCTCATTTTGAATCTCCTGTTATTAACTCTTTATTGTTGTATCACTTATTGATTCCCTAGTCACCACTTCATTCCTTAATAATTATGGCTCCTGGCTCCTTGTCACTCTAATACTACTCCTGACTTAGTTCTTTGTCACCTTAATATTCAGTTGGTTCCTTAAATTCACTTCTCCAGTGATCTAATCCTTCATTCTTTGTCAACTACTCACTCCCGTTATCATAGAATCTTGCCTTTGTCATTATTATAACTACAACTTAGAACTGAATCACCTAAATCTCATGATATTGTTATGATGTCTAAGAACTGAGACTACCCCTAGTGTCAACAATACTGTGTTGTTTGTTTCAGGAAAACATTGCCCCAGAAAGACTAAGTCTCTAAACCAATAAACAGCTTCATTGTCTCCTTTATGAAATTCTCGCATATCGATTTATCTAATACCTTTATCTAGGTTAGTGCGTATTGGCCAAAAGACCCCTAAAACAACCTTACTTTTCTTGTCCTGCTTCAATACACTGCCTCGTTTTGTCTATCAATCCTAGACAATTACGTCACAAAGTCTGCTCAGTTCTCAGCTTTGAAAACCCTACTTTAAAACTGAAGTTCACACCCCTACCCATATAGAGATTCTTTCCTGACTTGATCCTTCTGAAACCAGCTAAGACACTGTCAAGGCTGTATTCTTCCTTACAGCAGTGAGCTCTGATAAACTTAGTTTTGCTTTATTAACAGACTGCCAGTAATATTTTGAAGACTTTAACACAACTCACCCATGATCTTAATTTCAAGCAGTTTACCCTCTGATCCTACTACAACACCTTCTTTCTATCCCAACTCCATCAATTCTACAACAACATGGAAAACTTAAATCCATTAATCTAATTGGCATTCACTATCTTTCACCACCTCCTTTCTTCATTTTCTCCACATTTAGCTTAAATTTTATAGTGATCACCATAACCACTACCCTGTATACACTCTCAACACCCTGTGTCCTCGCATTTGCTTGGAAATCCTAATTTTCCCCTCCTCAGTGCCTACACCCTTGTAACTGAATGTGGCTGAAGAGACACTCAGGCTCACTTCAGATTTGCTCATTAAAATCTTTAAGATGGCCCTCATTGCTGTGTGGAGTACATTCTGAAGGCCTCAATTCATTCACTCCCCCACATACCTCTTTCCAATCTTCTCTCTTCACGGTTCAAACATCCCTTTCTCAACTGATTACTCTTTTATTTCACTGAGAAATTTAAAGCAACAAGAAGAGAAATCCCTGAAGCTCTCATACCACATTTACTCACCCAGTGGTACATGTAACAAAACCCTCCCTTTCTTCCTATTACTGAAATTGAATTGCATCAGCCATTCTTCCCTTTCATTCATTCATTCACATCAGTATACAAATATGCTATTATTTCTCCCATTAAAAACCAAACAAATACACAAACAAACCTTTCTCACATCCTCATCTCCCTGCTCTTTTCTTAGAGGTTAGCTCATTAAAAGGGTTATCTTCACTTTACTATCTACACTGCCTTTCTACATATTCTACTTTAAATCCACTCCAATTTCACTTTCAAATTCAATACTCCTCAAAACTTCTCCATATTACTAAATGCAATGATTGATTTTTAGCCTTCATCTAATTTATCATCAAAATCTGAACAATTATTTACTCCCTCCTTCTTGAAATGCATTTAAAATGCATCTTCCAGGAACACATGCTTCTAGTTTCTTCCCTTCCTTACTGGCTATTTTTTTAAGTGTTATTTTCTGGTTCCTTTTCATATCTATGAACATATGAACCCTTGATGATCTTATCAAGGCTTATGGTTTTGAATATCATTTAAATTTGACAAGTACCAAATTTATATCTTCAACTAGCACCTGCCCCGGAGTTATAGATTTCAACACCTAATTGATGACTGGACATAAGGTGACAACAGACGTCTTAAATTTAGAATGTCCAAAACTGAACTCCTCATGTTCTCTAACCGTTGTTCCTCAAAAAATTTGCCATTTCAGGTAATGGGAACTTTAATTTCTTAGGCCAAAAACCTTGGATTCACTTAAATTTTCTTGTTTTTTTTTTTTTTTTTTTTACTTTATATTCAACTAGCTAGCATATCTTCTTGGTTTTACCTTCAAAACATATCCACAGTCTGACTACTTATACCTCCTAAAATCTTGGTACAAAGATTCTTTCTTAAAATCTCACCTAGATTACTGAAATAGCCTTCTAACTGGCCTTCTTGCTACCACCCTTATCCAATATTCATCGCAACATTGCAACCAGAGTGATACTTTTAAAAGTCTCAGATTATTTCTCTCTTTTGCTCAAAACTGTTCAGGCTTCCTATCTCATCAGAGTAAAAGCAAAGCCTTAAAGGTATTTTAAGAAGTCTGTGTGATCTACCTCCCTTAATGTTCTCTCTTTGTCTCCTACTTTTCTTCCTACTGCTCACTTTGCTCCAGCTATTCTAGATTCCTTGGCTATTCCTCAGATGCGGCTGGTAGATAGCTCAGGAAATTCACATGTATTATTTCAATTTCCAGGAAAGCTGTTCCTCTAGATATCCAAGGGTCCCTCTTCACTCCCTTAAAATCTCTGCTCAACATGGTCATCTTAGTGAGGATTCTCTGCTCATCCTTTTAAAAATCACAACACTCACTTTTCCCCTGCATCCTTATCTTTTACTCTGCTTTATTTTAATTTATTTAGTTAAATCATTGTATATTTCCAAGCACTAAATGTAATCCTCACAAGAGTAAGATTTTTTTTTCTGATTTCTTGTTCACAGCTCTATCCTCAGAATCTAGAACACTACCTAATGTGTAGTTAAGCGTTGATTTTTGTTAAATGAATAAATGCATAAAAATTAATGCTTAAAAATTTATACTTATGTAGGTTTTAGCCACATTTTTGACAAGTTACATGCTTTTATCTGTTTTTAATCTTTTCAGTTGGTTTTGGCTTCCTTCCTCAAAATATACAGATTAGCTGGCTATTACATTTATATTCACCATACTTCCAGGAAGGTCACTCTGTCTGTGTTTCTTATCATGCCTCATTATTTAATTAGCTGTCACAAATCAGGTCATTTACTAGCCCCTTTCTCAACTCTAACATTGATTAAGTGAGGCACCTTCAGAAAAGTAGGAATAAAATTATTTCTATGCCAATGCCCAGTAAATTAAGAATCATTTTTAATAAAATACTGGGAAATTTTGCACAAAATAAAAGGGTAAAAGTTTTATATCCTACAACTAACATTAAAATAAATTCAATTGGGAGAATTATTTCAGGCATTTTCAACAGACACTTTTATGAGGTGCTGTTGATCAATGTTTCTAAAGTATCACATTAAGCAGCTTCATTTGCTATTATATTTCTTCTTTTAAAAGTAGTAAATAGCTATGATAATTCTTATTTCATCATACTTGTCACATGTAACAAGGGATAATCCATCTTGTATTCATTATTAAGTACTGGTACTGAATATTGAAAGACTAGTTTTAACAATTCTGTCAAAGTCTTGCTGCTACCATTGTGGTGATTTGTCTGTGAGTAATGGCTAGATGTAAAAGAAACATGTAATATAACACCCAGCTTCAACCAAGAATCTATGTCTTTCTTTTTTTTTTTTTTTTCCAAATATAACTGCAGTGTTTCCCAGAATGTGCTTTATGTTGCCATGATTGCAAGTAAAATGATTTTAGGTAGTGCATGGATATACACATTAAAAATGAGTTAGCATCTTCATTGTCATATATGTACGAAAAGTGGTAAGTAAATGACAGTAAAAATGTACTCGGCTAATACCAAGAAGGTGATAACCTAAATGGGTGAAGTTTACAAAATTCTCGTTATCCAGTTACGCAATTAGATCACTTACTTAAATCTTATTTCGTTAGAGAATGTTAACACACTTAAAGAAAAAAGGACTTTACCTGATATCCACTGTCCAGAGAGAACACTCTTGAAAGCATTTGGCTCCTCATGAACAAATAAATAAGCAATAATGAGCAAGATAGGCAATAGATGTGCAATTTCAGACATACCATGCCTCAGTTTTACTATTTCAGCCCATTATTTGGTTCCTGCTAGTAAGACTAAGAAAGATGGAAGTAATTGTCATTTTTCTGTCCTTAAAAGTTATATAGGTACTCTGAACATTCCTTTCTTCATAAATGTATATATATATATATATATATTCAAGAATAATATTACTTGAGAATATTGAATATATATATATTTAAGAATAAATAGAAAAAAATATATTCCCTCAAACTTATCTGTATAAAGTCTACCTACACCCACACTTTTGTACATCCAGGACAAAAATGTCATTCTGCTTACCAACTCAGCATTAAATCGTATAAAATACTTTTTTCTCAGTCTTTCTTATGTAATGACTATAGTCCAAGTAAAGCTTAATAATTATACTCTTAAGTATACATAAACACTCTTAAAATTGAAGAAAGAAAATCACAAAATTTAATCTGAATTAAACTGAGTACATTCAAGATGATTTTTTAAAATTTACCAAAACATATTTATTTGTAAAATAACATTTGTATGGCACTTTAGTTTATGAAATACTTTGATATCATTTCACATAATTCTCTCAACAAACCTAGGATAAAATATTCTTTTTCTTAATTTATATATGAGGAAAATAATTTTCTAGGAGATAATATGACTTGTTCAAAGTCACAAAATTAGTAAAAGGTGAGGGGCAAGTACTGAATTTTACT
Source organism: Catagonus wagneri (assembly GCA_004024745.2). Taxonomy (NCBI): domain Eukaryota; kingdom Metazoa; phylum Chordata; class Mammalia; order Artiodactyla; family Tayassuidae; genus Catagonus; species Catagonus wagneri. The sequence continues at coordinate 3,457,579 of PVHT020000173.1, read as the reverse complement.
AATTTTGTGACTCTGAACAAGTCATATTATCTCTTAGAAATATTTTACTGGGAAAATACTTATTCTTAAAATGCTTAGTCCAATGTATGTGCCAATAATAATGCATTGCTGGCCTTTTATTTCTGGGTGAAAATGTTCTAAACCTTTCCCAAGAATGATGCTTCATTAGTATTATCAGCATGGGATTAACAGTTATGAGAATAAACTTCACTATCTTATAGGGGTAACATGAGTCTTTATAATTTTGGAACATTTAATTACATTCAGAAATTTTATTTATTTTTATTTGCATGTAAATATATGGGGTTTTGGAGGCAGTGGTTTAGGGCATATATTGATCATACAGCTCTTTGTGACCCTTAAGACACAACTTTGTGAGTATTCATGGTTTATATATTGGTTAAATTTTTGAAATGTGCACATGTATACAAAGTGAGTAGTGTTAATTACTATTTCAATGCTGTCCTCTATTTCGCCTTATCAGTATAGTGAGCATAATACAAGCGGCCTTTCAATTAAATGAGATAAAGCAAACTTTAAAACTATTAGAATAAAATACAGATGTTTATAATCTTAGAGTTGGCAGAGATCTAACAAAAAAAAAATGAAAGACCACGTCAGCCATAAAAGAAAAGGTCCATATTTGATTAAATTAGAAAAATATAATACTATGTTAAAAGTTAAGCACTGCATTAGGAAAAGTATTTATGCAATACATAGCATACAAAGGGATATAATAAAAATATATTAAGAAAATTCACAAATCAGTATTAAAAAGATATTTTTTAATAACAGCAATGATTTGAAGAGAAAATTAACTGAAAAATAAGCTCAAAGGTCTATGAATATATGAAATGATGCTTGATTTCAGAAAAATAAAAATGTGACGAAATAAAAATTCTCAACTTATCAGATTCCTAAACATTAAAAATTCAGACATAAAAGTTAGATAAGAATGTATATACATATAAATTTTCTTGAAAGGAATTTTGAGATATTAATTAGTAGAGGTAATTTGGAGAGAATTTGGCAGTAAAATACTAAAACAGAGCATAATTTATGACCTAACTATTCTCTTCTAGGTACGTGCTTTAGAGAAATGTTTTCACCTATGCAAAAGAAAAAAATGCAACTATTAGAAAATCCACTGAAGAAAAGAATTTTAAAAGAATGTTTAAAAGAATTTCAAAATAGGAGTTCCCGTCGTGGCGCAGTGGTTAACGAATCCGACTAGGAACCATGAGGTTGCGGGTTCGATCCCTGCCCTTGCTCAGTGGGTTAACGATCCGGCGTTGCTGTGAGCTGTGATGTAGGTTGCAGACGCGGCTCGGATCCTGCGTTGCCGTGGCTGCGGTGAAGGCCGGTGGCCACAGCTCCTGTTAGACCCCTAGCCTGGGAACCTCCACATGCCGTGGGTGCGGCCATAAACCCGCGGCCATAAAATGACAAAAGGCAAAAAAAAAAAAAAAAAAAATGTTCATATATATTGGAAAATAAACAGGTGTGAAATTTATCATATAACAATAAATGGGAAATGTAGATAATATTCTATAATTTACATGCACATATCTTAACACACTGATTAGAAAAAAATAATTGAATATAAAATTACTTGTGTACTTTCAAGAAACATAAACACACGAAAATGCTTTATTTAAAAGACAAGTATGGTATTGGAAGGACACATCAAATACAAGATAGCTACTATCTATGGGTTGAGGAGAGGAAGGAGTAGGTAAAAGGGATGGGACAAATATAAAGCTGTAGTTAGATGATTATGTGTCACTAGCATAGGACTATGATTAATCATATCAATGAAACACTTAAGATTCCATGTGCAGAAAAAATATAAGATAAATCTAATCAATGGGATTATATATGTAAAACACAGTGTTTAGTAAATAATGGACACAATGTTATTCTTATAGTTTAGTCAAATTCAATTCAAACTCGATTTTTCATTTTCTTAAAAATTACTATTTTTACTGTCCTAACAGAATATCCAAGTTTTACTGAACCTGTAAAACAATGTAAATGGGAAATATGGTAAAGTCAGAAATCAAATTATTGTAGGGAAATATTATTTTTATGGCTGCACCTGCAGCATATGGAAGTTCCTGGGGTCGAATTGGAGCTAGAGCTGCTACCTATGCCACAGCCACAACCACACAGGATATAAGCCACACCTGTGGCCTGTGCCACAGCTTGTGACAATGCCAGATTCTTAACCCACTGAGGGAATTAACCTTAACCCACTCATGGAACCTGCATCCTCACAGATGCTATATTGGGTTCTTAACCTGCTGAGCCACAATGGGAACTCTGGAAAAATATTTTAATACTTGCATGATAAAATATGTAAAGACAAATAGCATTGGTATTGAAATACCTCTGAGAATCTGAAATTTATTTCCTATATCAATGAAAGCTATTTGTGCTCAGAGAAGCTCTCACTAGAGCTGCCTCAGAAGGTGAAGAGTATAGAAGTCAGGTGGACTTTTGTCCACACAAAGTGGGAGGACTTTCCCATTCCACTGAAGATCTTCTTTCTGACTTGATAATAATATTTTGCCAACTTCTACACCCACAAGCTTCCACAGCGAGGATCCTCCATCCTGGGAGAGCTTGCACACTGCTAAGGGAAGGTCATTTATAAGCATATTGGATCAGCAGTGTGGACAAATACTTCCTTTCAACCCATATGAGTTTCTATTCAAATATTTTTCCTTCTAGTTTCGATAAAGAACCTTTTGATAATGCCAGAAACTGCACAGAGACAAGTTCCCACAGAGTACCAGCATATACTTATAAATACTGTTATAAGAGAGAAGAAAATGCTAATGCTTTACATTAATGGACTTATTGTGCATTTCATACTTTCACACCCTCATACAAACTGAATTATGTCCCAAATGTAGAATTATGGAATTTTACCTATTGGATAATTTAGCCAAGTGTTATACCAAAGTGGCCACATTAACTGCTGAAGATTACATAGCATATCTCTAAGACTTCTGAACTGAAGTAGAGTACTATTCTGTTTTGTCATACAACTATTTAAAAATACGGTGACATCCACACTAAGTAGCTTTAAAATGCTCTAGGTAGGAGTTCTTGTTGTGATGCAGCAGAAACAAATATATCTAGTATCCATGAGGATACAGGTTTGATCCCTAGCCTCGTTCAATGGGTTAAGGATCCAGCACTGCCCTGAGCTGTGGTGTAGGTCATAGATGCATCTTGGAGCCTACATTGGTATGGCTGTGGCATAGGCCGGCAGCTACAGCCTCAATTCAACCCCTAGTCTGGGAATTTCCATACGCTACATGTGCAGACCTAAAAATAAAATAAAATAAATAAGTAAGTAAATAAATAAATAAATAAAGTAAATAAGTAAATAAATAAATAAATAAATAAATACTCCAGGTAAACACAGCTCCTCCCCCACCATATACACACACACACAGAGACTCATAGGGGCCATTCTTCTTCATGTAACTACTTTATCATTAGCTCAGGATGAACTATTTGGCCAATTATATTATCATCACCAAAACAGACACAGTTTAAGAAATGATAAAAATCTAAATATTGCATGTTAGCAATGAGCTGATTTCTTTCAGGTTCCCAGTCAAACATTCCTGGCATGGACCTCTTTGAGGGGAACAATTAAGTTATATTAATCTTTGTCTCTTTAAAATCTAATCTAGTGCAAGCCTCCTTTTAGAAATCGTATAAATGTCAGATGAGAAGAGAAAAAAAAAGACAGGGAGGAAGAAAGGAAGATGGGTTTGGTGGCACTGTTTTCCTAATGCTCTGACATTATTCCTGGTAGTCCTTCAGCTACATCTTAAACGCCTGCTTGCTACCTCCTTACAGGTCTCACTCCATGGAAGGAGGCCTGGTCTACACTGAGCCCTTTCTCATTAATGTACTTTCTCACACAAGGATCTTTCTCTGGATGTTCAGTAATTATGACACATTGCCAAATTTAGACTCCTTCCTTAAAATACTTCAAATGAGATCCATGCCTTTTTTTTTTTTTTTATTAAGCAGGCATTACCCTGGATTATTCATATACCAAGCACCAGCTGATTTGTACATTGCTTTTATTACATATTAATTGATATAAAAACTACATGCTTTCACTTATTTTTTGGGTACCTAATTGTCAGACATAGTGTTAGATTTAGGAGTTAAATAGGTGAATAGAACATAATATTGTTTGAAGAGAACACAATACTTATTCTAAGGGACATCATGCTTAGTCAGAGATACATATAAATATCCATATAGGGAAGTTACTGTTGTTCAGAGAAAAATATCCTTTTACCACAGGCTTTAGTGCTATGCAGGCCAGCTGTCCTGGAAACCATTTCCCTTTGGTCATAAAAGAAGCTACATAAAGATATTCATGTCTCTACTAATTTAAATTTTTATTGAATTCCTCATATTTCAGGCCCTATGCTTGGCACTTGGGAATCATCAATGAATGAAATGAATTAATTTATGCCTTTAAAAGTCTGCCTATAACCCTGAGAGACTATGATGTAGAACAGATTATTTTCAGTGTGGAAACAAGAAAATTTGATAAATTTTTATTCACTGGAAAAAGAAAACCAACCTGGTAATATTTACCCAAACAAAAACTATTAATATAACTTAATCGTTCCCCTCAAGGTGTAATTATGAGTGGCTATCCTTTGGGTGGATAGTACTACATTTTAATGTCATTCCTTTCTCACAATTTTGTCTCAAATTAATCCTAAGAACTTCTTAGTGCTTTAATAAAGAACTAATTTGGATTTAATACTTTGATATATCTATCTTCATTTTTGGATAAAAATTTCACAATATTTTATGTTGGTAAGCATCTCTCTATATTTCCACATAGCTTACACAACATTTTGTGTGAAATGTTTAAAGAGAAATAGCCCTCATTATGGCAGTGGTGGAGGGTGGAGGTAGAGCACATAATGGTACCATGTGGAAATTCTTATTGCATCAATGTTTGTACAATGCAAAGAATTAATTTAGGTTGGACCCTACCTAGTACGTGTAATTTTCCCTTCTTTAATCTTCCATATTTACTTCAGGGATGGAAAGTGGTAGAACAGAGAAAAGAAGAGGAAGATGTCTAAGGCTTGGATAGCACTTGGATACGAAAGTTATTAGGTAAATGTTGGCAGACACTAAATCAAAATGATTGTAGCTCCTAATCAAGAAGGCACCTAATCAGAACACTGGGTGGCAGTAATGGGACAAGAACAAAGTGAAAAACCAAAAGTTATCAGCAGAACTTAAGAAGATTTGATGTTAGATTAATTCTGAAACTGACAACACTTCTAAAAATTTCCAAACATTAATTAAAGAAAAGAAACTGTAAGTTCATATTACAACTTCATGCACCAATATGGAGGAAAAGATAGCATTTTTCCTTCAACCGTTTATCTGTGGAACAGAGTATCCAATATTTGGTCCATATTTCATAGTTCATCAAGTAAACCAACAATTGATCCAAGATAATTGATTATGGGCCTATAAGACTACTTCTTAGACTTTTGGTTCTAGCAATGGAAATGATATTTGTTATCAGCTTAAAAGAGATAATTGAATTTTTTTTTAGTTTGAGATAAACAATGAGGATGCATTGTTCCGTTAGCCATCATATTACTCGAACGTTATGTGAAATTTCAACTCTCCTTTATTATCCCAGTTCTTAGAGTTTTTTTTTACTGAGACACTGAAAGTTGCACCTCATTAACTAAATAGTTCTTTGGCATTCAATATGATTTAAGGCCTAGCCAAGGATGGGCTTTAAGATGCCTGTTGCACAAAAACTATAGAAACTAGACCACAGTTTATAAGAAACATATTTAAGCCAAGAAATGTAGACATTTCAAAATAAAGGGCTGGACAAATAGCTGTCAGGCAAAAATATACAAACTAAGTAATGACTACCAATATGAAATACTGCAGAATTTTTTTTTTTTTTATTTCTTTACATTATACCCAGCTGTACAGCGTGGTGACGGGGTTACACATCACAAGTGGTTAGACATAGTTCCCAGTGCTATACAGTGGTATCTTCTTGCTTTTCCAGCCCAGAGGCAACAATCCTTCCCCCACCCTTTTGGCAACCACAAGTCTGTTCTCCAAGTCCTTGATTTTCTTTTCTGCATAAAGGTTCATTTGTGCAGTATGTTAGATTCCAGTTATTAGTGATATCATACGGTATCTGTCTTTCTCCTTCTGACTTACTTCACTCAGTATGAGGGTCTCTAATTCCATCTATGTTGCTGCAAATGACATTATTTTATTCTTTGTATGGCTGAGTAGTATTTCATTGTGTATATGTACCACATCTTCCTAATCCAATCATCTGTCGATGGGCATTTGGGTTGTTTCCATGTCTTGGCTATTGTGAATAGTGCTGCAATGAACATGCGTGTGCAGGTGTCTTTTTCAAGAAAAGTTTTGTCTGGGTATATGCCCAAGAGTGGGATTGCTGGGTCATATGGTAGTTCTATGTATAGTTTTCTAAGGTACCTCCATACTGTTTTCCATAGTGGTTGTACCAGCTTACATTCCCACCAACAGTGCAGGAAAGTTCCCTTTTCTCCACATTCCCTCCAGCAATTGTTGTTTGTGGACTTGTTAATGATGGCCATTCTGACTGGTGTGAGGTGATATCTCATAGCAGTTTTGACTTGCATTTCTCTAATCATCAGTGATGTTGAGAATTTTTTCATGTGCTTGTTGGCCATCTGCATTTCTTCTTTGGAGAACTGTCTGTTTAGGTCCTTTGCCCATTTTTCAATGGGGTTGGTTTTTTTTTTTTTTTTTTTTTGCTTTTGAGCTACATAAGAAATACTGCAGAATTTAAGGTTAGAAGAGAGAAAGAATGATAACAAGAACAATTTATGATGAAGGTATGTGAAATAAACTTACTGCACCAGAAACAGAACATTCAAATATACAGCGTAATCATTGTAGATTAAAGAAAATCACGAAAATCAATTAGTATGGGTGATTTTTAACGTACCTCTATGAATATTAGACAGATCTACTCAGTCAAAGTTCATAACAGACAAATATTTTGTTTCTAGCAATATGGAAGCCTAAGATTACCTAAAAGTCATTCCAGTAGAAAGTGCTTAAATGCTGGATAAATTGTAAAACATTCTTGTAAATGAATAGGAGTTTGAAATTAAGAAAGATAAATCCCTGGGGACCAAAACCAAAGAAAAACCTTGTTTAAATAAAAAGCAAAAATTAAACTAGTAATGATTCTCTTGCTCTCAATGCACTCACTCATGTTGGTAAAGAAGTGGCTTTTGTTTTGATGACTATGTAGAGCCCAGGAAACAAAGCATTAGATTAGATTTGTATTTGAACCAAAAACTCTAGATAAAGTTGGGATCCACAAAGAACTACATGATGAAAACTTGGATTAAGAAAATGTGCCTAACAAAAAAGGATGCCTAAAATAAAATGTATTTACTTGACCTATAGCTAAATGCCTCCTCTGAGCATTTGTATTCACCATTCTGTCATCATAAGGATTCAAATTTATACTGATTACACTTGGCTGGGGTACAACCAGGTAAACAATTAACATAAAGTGGGTTACTCATTTGAATACACCTGGCAGGAAAAATGTGCTCAGAACACAAAATTCAAATTTATAAAGCATCCGAGGAAATAAGTCACCATGTGCAAGTGCTAGCAGAAACAATAAAGAAACAATAACTTAAAGAATTTGAGCTAAGAGGGTTTCAGGCTATAGCTAACACTGCCCAACAAAAAATATAATGTAAGGCACATATTTAACTTAAATCTTATTTAGCAGTCTCATTAAGAGTAAAATAGGTAAGATTATGATATAGTATTTTAATCCAGAGTATTATTCAACATATCATAACATTATTTCTTTTTTTTTTTCTTTTTATGGCCACACCTGCAGCATAGGGAAGTTCCCAGGCTAGGGGTCTAATTGGAGCTACAGCTGCAGGCCTACACCACATCCATAGCAGCACCAGATCCAAGCTGCATGCATTTGTGACCTATGCTGCAGCTTGTGGCAATGCCAGACCCTTAACCCACTGAGCAAGGCCAAGGATGGAACCGAGATCTTCATAGACACTATATCAAGTTCTTAACCTGCTAAGCCACGATGGTACTCCAATAACATTATTAATTATATATATCATAGTCTCTTTTTAATATTAAGTTTTGAGATCAGTGTACAATTTACAGTTTCAATACATCTCAATTCATACTCAACATACTTTACGTTCTCAATAGCTACATGTGGTTAGCGATGACTACCATACTGGACAGAGCAGAAATAAGACTATAAGTATTGCTAAAATTATCAAATACATAAAAGATGAAATAAAAATGTGAGAAAGTAAATAGTAAATCGAATGTTAAGGCATTAAAATATATTAATCAAAATACAAACCCAGTAATTTGGAAAAAGAACAGATTAGAAACAGCTGGAGAGAGAAAGATGCGTTCAAATACTGAATAGCAGAAACTATCCAGAATGCAGCAGAAAGAGTAAAAGGGAAAAGGGTAAAAGATGTTAGAAGACAAGAACTATCTTATCCAAGATACCTGCAATTTAAACCTAGATGGGTAAAATAGAATAAGAGGAAGGAATATTTGAAGAGATCATGCCAGAGAATTTGCCAGAATTAACAAAACCTTAGATTCAGAAACATGAGTCTCAAATCACATAAGTAAAATGCTATACCTCTACACAGCTAGTGAATCTACAGAACAAGAAAAAGTGAGAAGGAATACTTTGAAATCAACTAGAGATAAAGACATATTTCATTTTATTCTTATTATTTGTTACAGTTATATTCTATGAAGTTGCTACAAACACCAAATTAGCTGATATGGAACCACTGCTGCTAGGGAAAATACAAGGTTAGGTTCCTGTATGCATCTGGTCATAACCTTGTCATCAAGCAATGAACACATAATCATTTTTGTTTGTTTGTTTTAAAGGCCTCAGGTTCAGCATATGGAAGTTTCCATGCTAGGAGTCAAATTGCAGCTATAGCTGCTGGCCTATGACAGCCACAGCAACGTCAGATCCAGGCTGCATCTGCTACGTGCAATTGCAGCTTTAACCCACTGATCTGGGCCAGGGATCAAACCTGCATCCTCATGGATACTTAGTTGGGTTTGTTTCCACCAAGCCACAACATGAATTCCCAAATAATCTTTTAAATATATGTATCTATTCAAAGATATTCTATCTAATATACATTTCTTACAAATAATTTACTGCATAGTCTTTGCATGATTTAAAGACATGCACTTCAGAGGCCATTTGTGTGATATAGGTACATTTGCCAAAGTCTTTATAAAAAGAAACCAGTCTCATCAGCAGTGGAAATCTGGTCTTCCAAAGGAACACTTTGAAAGACATTCTATGATGCCACCATCACCTTAATTCCAAAACCAGACAAAGATACTACCAAAAAAGAAAACTATAGGCCAATACCTTTGATGAATATAGATGCAAAAATTATCAACAAAATTTTAGCCATTCATTTTTAATGAATCCAACAACATATAAAAAATATCATACACCACGACCAGGTTCATAAGAATGGTTCAACATATGCAAATCAATCAATGTCACATATCACGTTAACAGAAGAAAAGACAAAAACTACATGACCATCTTAATAGGTACAGAAAAAGCACTTGACAAAGTCCAACATCCATTCATGATCAAAACTCTTACCAAAGTGGGTATAGAGGGAACATACCTTAACATAATAAGAGACATTTATGACAAACTCACAGCAAATATAATACTCAATGGAGAAAAGCTGAAAGCCTTCCCACTAAAATCTGGAACACGACAAGGATGCCCACTCTCACCACTTTTACCCAACATAGTATTGGAGGTCTTAGCCACAGCAATGAGACAAACAAAAGAAATAAAAGGCATGCAAATAGGAAGAGAAGAGGTAAAACTCTCACTGTATGCAGATGACATGATACTATATATAGAAAACCCTAAGGATTCAACCCAAAATTCTACTTGAACTGATCAACAAATTCAGCAAAGTAGCAGAATATTAAGATTAACATTCAGAAATCACTTGCATTTCCATATAATAACAATGAAATATTAGAAAAATAAAATATCTTTTAAAATTGCAACCAAAAATATCAAATACCTGGGAATAAACCTGACTAAGGAGGTGAAAGACTTATATACTGAGAATTATAAAACATTAATCAAGGAAATTAAAGAAGATGCAAAGAAATGGAAAGATATTCCATACTCACGGGTTGGAAAAATTAATATTGTAAAAATGGCCATACTACCGAAATCAATCTGTAGATTCAATGCCATCCCTATCAAATTACCCATGACATTTTTCACAGAACTAGAACAAACAATCCAAAAATGTATATGGAACCACAAAAGACCCAGAATTGCCAAAGCAATCCATAGGAACAAAAGCCAAGCAGAAGGCTTAACTCTCCCAGACTTCAGGCAATATTACAAAGCCACAGTAATCAAGACAGTTTGGTACAGGTACCAAAACAGACATACAGACCAACAGAACAGAACAGAGAACCCAGAAACAAACCCAGACACCTATGTCAATTAATCTTTGACAAAGGAGGCAAAAACATAAAACAGGAAAAAGACAGTCTCTTCAGCAAGTGGTGCTGGGAAACCTGGACAGCTGTATGTAAATCAATGAAACTAGAACACACCCTCCCACTATGTACAAAAATAAACTCAATATGGCTTAAAGACTTAAGTATAAGACATGATACCATCAAGCTCCTGGAAGAGAACACAGGGAAAACATTCTCTGACATCAGCCTTACAAATGTTTTCTCAGGTCAGTCTCCCAAAGCAACAGAAATAAAAGCAAAAATGAACCAATGGGACCTAACCAAACTGACAAGCTTTTACACAGCCAAGGAAGCCAAAAGGAAAACAAAAAGACAACTTACAGAATGGGAGAAAATAGTTTCAAATGATGCAACTGACAAGAGCTGAATCTCTAAAATATGCAAACAACTTATACAACTTAACAGCAAAAAAGCCAACAACCCAATTGAAAAATGGGCAAAAGACCTGAAGAGACATTTCTCCAAAGAAGATATACAGATGGCCAACGAGCACATGAAAAAGTTCTCAGCATAACTGATTATTAGAGAAATGGAAATCAAAACTACTATGAGGTACCACCTCACACCAGTCAGAATGCCAATCATTATTAAGTCCACAAATAACAAATGCTACAGGGGGTGTGGAGAAAAGGGAAACCTCCTGCACTGTTGGTAGGAATGTAAGTTGGTGCAACCACTATGGAAAACAGTATGGAAGTACTTTAGAAAAATATACATAGAACTACCACATGACCCAGCAATCCCACTCTTGGGCATATATCTGGACAAAACTTTCCTTGCACCTGCATGTTCATTGTAGCCCTACTCACAATAGCCAAGACATGGAAACAACCCAAATGTCCACTGACAGAGGATTAGATTAGGAATATGTGGTATATATACACAATGGAATACTACTCAGCCATAAAAAGAACAAAATAATGCTATTTGCAGCGATATGGATGGAACTAGAGACTCTCATACTGAGTGAAGTAAGTCAGAAAAAGACAAATACCATATGATATCACTTATATCTGGAATCTAATGTATGGCACAAATGAACCTTTCTACAGAAAAGAAAATCATGAACTTGAAGAATAAAGTTTTGGTTGCCAAGGGGGAGGGGGAGGGAGTGGGATGGATTGGGAATTTGGGATTAATATATGCAGACTATTGTCTTTGGAATGGATAAGCAATGAGATCCTGCTGTGTAGCACTGGGAACTATGTCTAGTCACTTATGATGGAGTATGATAATGTGAGAAAAAAGAATCTATATATGTATGTGTAACTGGGTCATGATGCTGTGCAGTATAAAACTGACAGAACACTGTAAATCATCCATAATGAAAAAAATAAAAAAATCATTATATAAAAAACCCTGCTCTTCCATATAACCCTTTTCCTGTTTACACTTAACAGATATTTTAAAAATTGTTCCACAGCCTCCTAATCTGCAGAACTTGTTTTTCACATTTTACAGCTCATGTTGCCTTTAGAAACATTCAAGCTAGTCAGCACCAGCCAAGAAATGCTCTACATTTTCCTGACTTTAGATAATGTAACTCTAAACTTGTTTGGCTTTCAGGCTCACATGAATGTTGTCCACTGTGCTTTTTTTTTTTTTATGATGAGGGACCTTGTTTTATTAGGTATTAAGGCATTTCAAAGATAATGTAATTGAGCAATGTGGTAATGTAATAGAAGTGGACAAATTTTTCAATGAAGTAGAAAAAGCTCATGATATTTACAGAAATTTAGTATATATAAAATCGGTATTTCAATTGAGGGGGAAAGCATATTCTATTGAGTACGTTATGCTGGCACAATTGGCTGCCACTCACCTGGGAGAAAATAAGAGTTGAACACATATATTAAAAATAACTTATAGATGGACAAAATAAATGTACAAAAACATAATTTTAGAAATAAATGTAAAACAAACTGTACTTCAGGAGCAAGTGAGAGTATTGTAACTAAGCTCTTAAAAAGAGTTTTCTATCTCCATATTTGAAGACTAAAGAGTTTTTGAGAGATGGTTTTGGTTTGACAGGGACTTCTGGTTCACAGTAGTATGCCTTACTTCCCAACCTCTCTCTCCATTTACATAGCTGTAATATAGACAGTTTAAATGAATTATCCAAAAGTCTACTCTACCATGTGTGGCTGAGCTCTTATATTCTGAAATAAAATTATTCATCTGGACCAGCTTTTTGGGGTAAATGATAATTAAGGTCTAATCATGCATTTTTTAAATATTTTATTTCACTTTTTCATTATTTAGTTTTTTAATCAAAATATAGTTGATTTAAATCATGCATTTATAGCATTGAAATACCTCTGAATCAGTCTATTTAATTTTACACCATTTTTAAAAATTGAAGTATAGTTATTTTACAACGTTGTACTAGTTTCAAGTGTACAATATATATCTTCTTTTTCAAATTAATTTCCATTATAGATTATACCAAGGTACTTTCTGTAAGATTTTTATTTTTTCTATTATAGTTGATTCACAATCCTCTGTCAGTTTCTGCTGACACGTATATATGTGCATATGTACATATATATGTACATTATTTTTCTCAAATTATCTACCATCATATTCCATCACAAATGACTAGACATAGTTCCCTGTGCTGCCCAGCAGCAAGATATTGAATGCAGTTCCCTGTGCTATACAACAGGTCCTTATTCTTTACCTATTTTATTTACAGTAGCATGTATATGTTAACCTCAAACCCCTAATTTACCTTCCTCATCCATTCCCTTGAGGTCAAATATTCTTTTTATTTTATGGACTTATCTGCTACATATAGAAGTTGCTGGGCTGGGGACTGAATGCAAGCCACAGCTGCAACCCACACTGCAGCTGCAGCAACACTAAATCCTTTAACCCACTGCACTGGGCCAGGGATCAAACCTGAGCCTCCAAAGGGACCTAAGCTGCTTCAGTCGGATTCTTAACCCATTGCACCACAGTGGGAACTGCTATATCAAGTATTCTTGATAATTCTAGGAAAAGAACAAAGACAGTAGCCCTGAAACCTTATTACATTACTCTGCCTAGTTGCCACAGGGAACAGGTGTTAAATCACAGGCAGCAAGTACAGGTACCATAAACCTCCATTACTACAGATAAGAGCAGATCTATGCTGTTACTGTCAGACTGGGAATTGACAAAGAACCTAAAGGCTAATGAGGAAGGGAACATAAGTAGCCAATATAGATTTGTAGTTAACTTTTTAAAATGTGTGGCTTTGAAAATCTTTTGATAGAAACAGTTGACAATACCTAGATTTTAAACCTGAAGGAATTATATATTTATATGTGAAAAATGTTACTATTTTTGGAGAAAAATGCCACACGGTCATCTAGTTTTCATGAATTCAAAGTTCATATTAAGATTAAATTTCCTATGAGCATGTAGAAATACATTCTTTTTTTTAGGAGCTTATTTTAAAACAAAGACTGATTCTGTTTTCTCACACATTACAGTAGAGTTATGGATACATGACTAAAATTTTGAAAAATTGCTCTTTGTAAATTAATACTGAGTATGATTACTTGAGATGACATGAACACAAAGGATGAGTGATGAGAACATCTGATCATGTAGCAGCACTTAATGAACAGATGTCCAGTGCTGCAGAGCTGATCAAACCAGAGAGATTTTGGGTTGGCAGAGGAGTCAGAGGAACTTAGTTCTTCCCGCTCTTTACAACAATTCAGTTTCAATGTATAATATAAAACAATATTATATATAATTAACTCTGATTCACTGAACTCAGTGCAAGGAAACACTGAATCGCACTAGATCTCTGATTTTTTCCCTTACTTTTATGTTTATGGGATTTTTTCCCTTCCTTTTATGCTTATGTGATTTTCATTTTAAATTTTGTTCTGAATTACTTTGGTCCTCCTATAACCTTCTGTCACAGGATTATTATTATTATCATTATTATTATTTTTTTTTTTTTTTTTGCTTTTTTGGGTCGCACCCTCAGGGAAGTTCCAAGGCTAGGGATTGAATCGGAGCTATAGCTGCTAACCTACAGCAAAGCCACAGCAAGGCGGGACCTGAGCCGTGTCTGCAATCTATACCACAGATCACACTGAGCGAGGCCAGTGATGGAATGCACATCCTCATGGATACTAGTCAGATTCATTTCCGCTGCCCAACAACGGGAACTCCTCCAGGATGTTTTTTAATGCCAGATCATACTTTAACATTTTTGTCTGGTTTATGTATGCATTTCCCTCTAGAAAAAGGGACAGTGAGAAGTAAGGAAGCAGTAGAGTATTATATTCTGAATACTGCAAATCAACTAATTTACCTGTGAATAGGAAAAAAATGCGGTATATAACAATGAAAGGACTTTATCAATTTGGATATAAAACTAGACTTATTTCAATTAAAACATCATCTAGTTTTCAGATAATCAATGCTGATTTGTAAATATCTGAAAAGTTTACTTTAGCTTTTGGATAGTTAAAATACAAATGTATAACCTCTGCTTTTTCCGCATCTTAATTAAGCATAATTGACAAATAAAAACTGTATTTAAGATGTACAACTTGGGAGTTCCCATCGTGGCTCAGTGGTTAACGAATCCAACTAGGAACCATGAGGTTGTGGGTTCGATCCCTGGCCTTGCTCAGCAGGTTGAGGATCTGGTGTTCCCATGAGCTGTGATGTAGACTGCAGACGTGGCTCAGATCCCACGTTGCTATGGCTTTAGCGTAGGCTGGTGGTTACAGCTCTAATTCAGTCCCTAGCCTGGGAACCTCCATATGCTGTGAGCGTGGCCCTAGAAAAGGCAAAAAGACAAAAAAAAAAAAAACGATGTACAACTTGATGTTCTGATATAGATATACACTGAAAAACAGTCACCACAATCAAGTTAATTAAAGTATCTAATCATCTCACTCACACAGTTACCTTTTTTTTTTCTTTCTGGTGTGGTGAGAACATAGGATTTACCCACTTAGTAAATTTCAATTATGCAATATAGTACTGCAATTATGCAATATAGTACTGTTAACTATAATCGCATTCCTGTACATTAGATCTTTACTCTTTATTCATCTTGCATAAATGAAACTCTATACCTTTGACCCAGATAGCCCCATTTCACCCTCTCTGCAGTCTTCACTCTCTTCTATGAGTTTGACTCTCTTAGATTTCACATATTAAGTGAGATCATGCAGTGTTTGTCTTTCTGTACCTGGCTTATTGCACTTAGTATAATGTCCTCCGGGTTCATTCATGTTGTCATAAATGTCAGAATTTCCCTCTTTTTAAAGGCTGGTCCTGTCATCTTTTGTCAATTTAGTCATCCATTCCACACAACTGAACTATATTCCTAAGCCCCTTAATTTAGGAATATGTGGCTAGGCACTGGCAAGTGCTATGCGGGTGAGAAACTATGTACGTAAGTTCTAGGCCTGCTAATAAAAAGTCCCCATGGAGATTCTCCATCCTTCCCATTCCATGCTCAATGTGGAGAGCCTCGTGTTGTAGATGATGGTGACATTATATGGAAGATTTCCGGATCCCTGAAGAGTCATACACAGAAGAGGATTCTCCCCTGCCTCAGTCAACCACAAGAGTACATGATAAGTTTTAACTGTGTTTAGCTGAAATGTGGGTGTTATAGCCCGTCCTGATTAATGTGAGGACTACCAACAACAGAAGCAATATAACGAGCAATTTAAAGTTTTGAGTTCCAACATCAGATAGTATTTCAGTTTGTTTCTTACTATCTGCCGCTCTATGTAAATCACCTAATATTATCTTCAATTTCTTGAGGCTAAGAGGGAGTATGTTAGGAATGCTCAACTATGTTTGTTGAGATAAGCAAGTCCTTAAAAATTTGAGCTATTATTACTATTTCATAGTTGTTTCTAAGTTATTATTTTGTCAGTTATTTCCAAGGGTTTTTTTATGAACATAAAACACAAAACCCTAAATCTCCTAGCTGAATATTATTAGTTTTCATAGGATGTGCTGAAACATATGATCAATGGTAAATATAAAGGAAGTAAATATCTTTCTTATTTATTTGTCTTTTTGGGGCTGCACCTGAGCACATGGAAGCTCCCAGGCTAGGGGTTGAATCAGAGCTTCTAGCCACTGGCCTATGCCACAGCAACACGGGATCCTTAACCCACTGAATGAGACCAGGAATTGAACCTGTGTCCTCATGGATACTAGTCAGATTCATTTCTGCTGTGCCACGATGGTAACTCTGGAAGTAACTACTTCAAGTTAATAGCAATACAGAGAGTTCCCAAGTCATATTTTATGGATCTACAGACTAGAAAATTAATGCTATGAAATTCATCTTCTGGAGAGGATAATATAATAGCATGAGTCTCAAGTCAAAGCTAATTAGATGTTTTGGTTACCATAAGAATCATAGGAATATATACTATCAGCAGATTTTGCAGGGTAATAAATAATACTCATTAAAAATTTCGATATCTCCTGTACGAAGTGTTCAAATGTCATTCTTCATCATGATAATATGTGACATACTTTAAAAATATTTTGTCAGTCTAAAGATTTATTTTAATTAATAAGTTTAAAGATAATTTTTCACAGTAGACTAAGGATTTTAGGATCTATGTAAAAATCAATATTATAGAAGATTGCTTACAGATATTATATATGATACACCAAAACCTAGGAAAAGTTTTAATGAAAATGTTATTCCAAAATAAAAAGCTTTATTGCATGTGATCCTCACACTTTTCAGACAGAGCACAGAGGAATTATACTAAGTAATCAGTTTCTTAGCAGAAGAATAGAAGTTATATTTCATTCTGCTGGGTAGAGCTGCATACTATTGTAACTTTTAAAACTTTAAGGCTCTATAACCTGTTAAACATTATTTGTCAGTACACTCTGAGGACTGCAGGACATTTATTATACAAATGTGCAACTACAGAGCTTTCAGGAAGTTTTTAAGAATATTTTTCAGATGGACTTTTTCCCTTAAATGGAACTACTGACAAGATTTATGGTGATTTTATGATCACCATAAAAGCTGGTGATGGGTATACGGGCTTTTATCATACCAGTTCCTTGAAAGTGAAATCTCCCAAATCAAAAGTTTAAAAATGACTAATGCGTATATGCATTTATTTTGGGTTGGCTTTTGATTGGTGTAGAATGATAGAAAAAAAATAGTGAAGGATATAGACAGTAAACAAATTTTGGAGCCCTAATTTACCTTTCTCTAATCTCCTAAATAATTAAGGTATGTTGTTTTATTTTGGGGCATGATTTATATATTTAACAGTTTTCTTTTCCAGATAGGTTTTGAGCACTAAGAACAGTTAACGTAGATGTAAAGAAATTAGAACCACTGTACACTGTCAGTAGGAATGTAAAATGGTGCAGCCACTATGAAAAGATGCATGGATCATCATCAAAATAAAAACTAAATCATGTGATTTAGCATTCCCATAAATATATTTAAAAAATCACTATCCAGCTGTCTTGAGGAGATATCTGCACCCTCATATTCATTGCAGCACTATTTACAATTGTGGAGACATGGAAACAACCTAAGGGTCCATTGAGAGAAGAATGGATAAAGAATGTGATATTTGTGTACATATATATCTATATGGGATATTATTTATCCTTGAGAAAGAAGGAAATTCTGCCATTTCTAAAAACGTGGATGAAACCATAAGACATGCTCAGTGAAACAAGCCAGTCAAAGAAGGACAAATAATACATTACTCCACTTATACAAGATATTAAAATGTCAAATTCATAAAAGTAGAGCATAGGATGGTGGTTACGGGGGGGGGGAGGGGAGGTAATGGGGAATGGTTTTTCAATTGATACAAAGTTATGCAAAGTGAATACATTCTCCAGACCTATCTGCTATACCGCATAGTCCCTACAGTTAAAACTTTTTTAAATAGGTAGATCTCATGTTAAATGTTTTTTGGGTTTTTTTGACTTTTGAAATAGCGATGAATTCATTCACTTCCTAAGTTTATTTTGATGAAGGAAGCTCAAGAGTTCCTTTATCTTCCTCGTTCCTTTAATGAGCAAGAAGTACTCCCCCAAAGTGTGATATACTTTGCGTGATATACTTGTTTGTTCGTGGGACATTTAATTAAATCTCTGAGGATCATCATAATTATTAACACATTATCATAATGTGTCTATAAAGGATATCTGAGAAAACAGTGCTTTTTGTAATAAGTTTGAAAATGGCTACGTACAAGAGATGCTATATTAGATTTAAAATATATTTTAGCATATTAATAGTACTGAGAAGCTCTCCAATATAGAAACCTGTTTATCTCAGAATTTCTCAAATTTACTTGGTCTCTGAGCTCTCTCATATTCCAATAACAGATAGTAATATCCAATGGAACTAGTTTCCATGGAGGAAATTTTGGGAATCTCTGATATATAAAGGGAGCTTTATCCACTTTCCTACTAAGTTTTATTATTGAATACTTGACTTATCACCTGTTCAAAAATGACATATTATGTACATAATAATTGTCACACTGCTCCAATTCAGCTTCACCCTGTCAGGAGTCTCTGATGATTTATTGGAAAGTTTGAGCTATGTCTCAAAATATTGTTATTGTTTTTGTAAATACCAATTATTTAATGTTAAATATGAATTTACAGGGTTTATTAAATATATACCATTGTAATTATAAGTATGAAATAGTTTATTTTTTCTAATTTTGGCATTAAAGAGGAAAGATTCACCCTGACTATTTCTTTCATAATTCATTCCAAAAATTTCACCTTTCACTCATTGCTTCTTCTTGTAGTAAAACACTTAACGTTTGTGTTAAATATTATTGAATCTGTGTGTCTCTGTTAACCCTTTTTCTTTGTCATTTTTCATTTCTGTTTCTTTTCCAATTCCATTTATTTTTTACAAGGAGTGATAAGCAGAATTCACAGAGAGTTTTCAAGTGCAGCGGTATATGTTTGTACAGGGTGGCAAAATATTTTTTTTTATTTCCTTTCCAAAGTCCTGCATATGTCCCAGCTGCAATGCTTTATTGAAAGTTTAACATAATATTCTCAGTAGATCTCTGATTCATTTCCTGGACTGTAACAGAGAGCTCAAATCCCATCACATTGGAATTAAGGTTTGAATATTTTTTTCTTGAATGAATCATATGCTATTACTTAACACTGAATTTCATTATGTTTCCAAATTATTAAATCTACTAGCAATTTTAATTTATGAGTAAGAAAAAGAAAAGTCTTGAGATAAAGAATTTCCTTTAGCATCCTATTAGATCTGAAAATGATTTTTTAATATTCCAGAAAACCATGAATTCTCTTTAGAAAATATTTACATTCTAGCTTACTAACAATCACCTACTTAGTAATTAAAGTACAATAGAGAACTCTCTAGCTTCTCATTTCTTATCTGATATTCTTATAAATTAGAAATTTGTTCACACATTTTAAAGTTTTAATTTGACATGAGAACATGCAAAATTTAGTGATTTGTTGTTGATATTGTCATCAAATCTTAAATTGTTAGCACAGTTATATTCGGTCAAATTTTTTCTTAGTGACTAAACCCCCTTCAAATTTGTTTTAATTTCTTCTTGCTGAATATAACATGTTTGTAATGACTTAATCTTATATCTATTTTAACAAATTCACCTATAGAATAAATTCACCTGTATTGCATCTGCAATACATGAATTAAAAAAAAAAAAGGTGTGGGCTCAGGTCTTTAAGCTCATGGGCTAGGTGACAGCTCTTTGGAATTATCTGTTTAATCAGTAAATGAAGATGCCAGATGTGCCTTTATTCCAGCAGCCGCTGCTAATGACAGAGGAAGGTGTTGGTATTTATCAGCTGAGATTTCTAACTGCCAGTCTCATGAGTCTGAGCAAATCAGCACCTGTTCAGAGAATGTGCAGAGAATCACAGAACTAGGGAATGTGTTTGAGTTTGTGTTCTCAAATGATTATGTGGCAAGTTTACTTCTTTTACATTTTAGCAGCATGCATTTCTTGAGGAGATATATGCTAGGAAGGATGATGAAAGAACAAAAAAGAGTTTTGAAAAGACCTCATTAAGGTAACCAGGAAGGTTTTTGTGAATGCTTCTGTAAATTGCTTCTTTACAACAGGTCTTTACTCATGTAGAAGGATGTGAGTGGATAGGCTTCACTGTTGTTTACATCCTAAATAAATCATTATTGTGTATGAAAACAAATACATTCACCTTTTTCCTTTTACTGAAAAAAAAAAACTTTCAGGAAAATATTAAGATTTAAAAGCAACATCAGAGAAAAATAATGACGACAATCTCTCCAATTCTTCATGAATATTTTACAAAATTTTATATACTGTTCACAAGAAGTGAGAGTGATTTTGCTACCTTGGAGAAATGCTCAGGCAGTAATACAGCAGTACAATAGTCTGCTTCAGGTCTCAAGAAACCTGACTTTAGTTTGTACATTAAGGACCAGTCAAAAGTCACAGAAAGATGTCCTAGAAGATAGACAATGAAAATGGCTGCAAGACTGAAAGTAAAACAAAAATATATGGGGCCATTTTCTAAGTTCCAGCTTCAAAACAGAACTCTAACAGAGACGGTTTAAAGCTCTAGGGTGATTCTTAAGGGACTTGCTCCCTGTTGTACAGAAACACATAGGATGGAAATTTTTAGGCATTTATTGAAAATAGATTCCTGGGATTCATGTAAGACTAACTGAATCAGACTCTGAGTAGAACTCAGGAAAATGTATTCGTTCAAGTGCCTTAGGTGGTTCTTCAGCATACGACGGTTATGAAACGCTGATATTCGGTAGTTAGGAAGGTCACTTTGAGGGGACACGTTAAAAAGCAATACTTGATTTTCAGAAATTATATGCATAGTCTGTATAAGCTTTTTTGCCATCTCTAACATGAGAACTTGACACAGTAATAAAGGGTGTTTAAATTTGGTTCGTAGGAAATAAATACTGGGTCCATCTAATGCATTGAAAGGGTTGGGAGTGAGTGGAAAGACCATACTTCACTCACATTAGGTCCAGTGAGAGAAGAGTAGGACTTTAAGCCCGAAATTCTTAGATTTAAAAATGCTATTTGCTCATGAGAAATTAGAAAAAAATGCCTTCAAGGAAGCAGACAGAGTTTCTACCATTTAATTTTATCCGTTTGTCCACTAACTGACTTTTCATTAGGCTCAATTAAGTCAACAATTTCTAGTGAACGTAAGAGAAAAATTCTAAAGTTCTTATGCAGACTTTTCCCACAAACTTTATAAAATATAAAGGGAAAATAACTAATGGCTATTCTAAATATATGATAACATTTTTGGGACTTAAAATGTGTTACCTTCAAACCTATACTTCTCATATTATTTGTATTAGTTTTATTATAAATATAGCTAATGACAACTTTGGTTACTCAGGGGCTCATATTAGAACTTTCAGGGTCATCTTTAATTTATTTCCTCTCTTCTCATTCCTTCACAGTCACCCAGTTGCTAAATTTAGCAAATGCCACATATTTCATACCACTTTGGTCTCTCATCTCCTCAAACTGTACTACTCCTGCTTTGGGAGTTGAAGGCAGCAATGGCCTTTGCTAGATTATTGGAGTTTTATTTTAAGTGGTTTCTCAGTCTTCATTCTGGACATCTTCTAGTACATTTCATAAAGAGATGTTCAAGATAGTCTTTTAAACAAAGGAGTGAAGATGTTGCTTACCTACTGAAAAACACTTGCTGGATTTTACTTTCATTTAAGATAATGTCCAAATTTCTTTATATGGTGTGTCTTTCCACAACCTGCCTTGGCATATATTTTCAGTATCTTATAACTCTGTTTTGCAAAAAATTGGAAAGTACCATATCATAACCTAGAGAAATATACTGCAGTATTTCAAAAAAGATTAGATATCAGCCTTTTTGTTAAGCGGGTCCTCACAATACTTGGGAGAAATTGATCTCATGGGTCCCTTCCCAAACCATGGAGCTATAGCAGAAAGAAGTTTATTTCTTGGTGTTTTCTTCTCATTCAACATCTGTATTAAAAGGAACACTCAGAAATAAATTGAGGTCATTGGGAACTAGAAGATAAGCACTTAGATGACAAAATATTGATTTGTTTTCAAGGCAAAAGTGTTTTTATAAAAAGTAAATAAAATCCTTTGTGGACAACTTACTAATGAAATATGTGAAATTGGCTTTTTCTAAACCATATATTGATTTGATGTTCATAAACACTTTTGCTTGTCAATGCAGTGTAAACCTTGCTCCATCTTTATGAAACTACAAATGGACCTAATGACCCAATTAAATTTAAGTGAAATATTATTTTTTAGATCAGCAGTTATTAGATGAGCTTCTTTGTAAAGTCTGAAAGCAAAATATCACATCTAGACACTTTCCTAGTGTTCTTTTAAATTAATTTCATCAAAATGGAAGTATTTATGTCACAATAGTTTATGAAGTTTATTGTGTCAGCCTTACGAGAATTATATGATGAGAAAAGGTTTGATTATACAAAGACGTAATCTAAACACTACCACATTAAAATGCAAGCAATACAAACGATAATTGACATTTATGTAATACTTGCTATATGCCAGACCCCGTGATTTTGATAACTCATTTGATTAAACTTGTTATTATCTTTAGTTTTAAAAACTCAGTAATTTATAACTCTTCGAAATAAATATTTTACATTTTTATATAGAAAAGAAAAGATAAAAATTAAAAACATAATATTTTAGAAATTAGTTCTGCAAGTCGCAGACCAGGGAGAAAGTTTTGCAAAACACATCTGATAAAGACTGTTATCCAAAATATACAAAGAACTCTTAAAATTCAACCAAGGAAACAACTAAATTTAAAAATGGGCAAAGTATCTGACCAGACAGTACATCAAAGAAGATATAGCTTGTGAAAAGATGTTCAACATCATTTGTCATCAGAGAACTACAAATTAAACCATTGAGATACTGGCAAGGATGTGACTACAGGAACTCTCATTCATTGCTGATAGGAATGCAAAATGGTACAGTCACTTTGGAAAACAGCATGGCGTTATCTTACAAAACTAAACATACTCTTACCATATAACACAAAAATCATGCTCCTTGGTATTTACCCAAAGGAGTTAAAAACTTAAGTTCACACAAAGTCTTGACACAAATGTTTATAGCAGCTTTATTAATAATTATCCAAACTTGGAATCAAACAGATGTACTTTAATAGGTGAATGGATAAACAAACTGGTGGGAACATCCAGTCAGTGGAATATTATTCAGTGATAAAAAAGAAATGAGCTATCAAGAGAGAAAAAGACATAAAAGAAACTCAAATATATATTACTAAGTGAAAAAAGTCACTCTGAAAAGGCAACATACTGTATAATTACAATCTTATGACATCCTGGAACAAGTAAAACTATGGAGACAAGAAAAAGTTCACCAGCTGCAGGAGTTGGGGTATGAGGAGAGATGAACAGGTAGAGCATAGAGGATTTTTAGGGCAGTGAAAATACTCTATATACTGTCATGATGGATACATGTCACTATACATTTTTCCAAACCCACAGAACACAACACAAGACAAAACAATACACAGGAGTGAACCCTAATATAAACTATGGACTTTAATTATTACTGATATATCAACATTGGACCATCAGTTGTAGCAACTGTACCAACTTTGCCAACGAATGAGAGGTTTTAATAGTAAAGGTGACTCTGTGTATATGTGTCGGAGGTGGTTAATATGGCAACTCTGTAATTTCTGCTCAATTTCTCTGTAAACCTAAAACTTCTCTAAAAAATAAAGGCTACTAACAGCATTAGTCTCAAGGTTAGCAAAAATAGAAATATAATACTTTAAAACTTTTATACACTTAATACTCTTTCTTCTACATCCTTAGTTAACTAAATGAATTAGATGGGAAATTTCTCCTAATCTGCATGACCCTGTTTGTTTGTTTGTTCTATTTTTAAGGGCTGCACCTACAGCATATGGAAGTTCCCAGGCTAGAGGTCTAATCAGAGCTGTAGCTGCCAGCTTACAGCACAGCCACATCAACACCAGATCTGAGCCTTATCTGTGACATACACTGCAGCTTGTGGCAATGCTGGATCCTTAACACACAGAGCTAGGCCAGGGATTGAGCCTGCATGCTAACAGACATTATGTTGGGTTCTTAACCTGCTGAGCCACAGTGGGAACTCCAACCCAGTTTTATTACTGCCCACTCCAAGTTCGTAGTTGCTTGAGGGTAATCTGTTACTGTACCATTTTAATTTAAGGATAATCCTATACTTGCTTTATTTAAGTGCCCCAGAGGCCAACTAATGAAGAGTGATAAACAGCACATTACTAGAACTTTGAGGCTTTTAAAATTAAATTTTAAAATGTATATTTAATATTCCTCTTAAGATTCCTCACTGAAGACTCTTGGGAACTAATTTTAAAAACAGTCCTTACAAGGAAGAAGCAACTGGTAGGAAATGTCCTCATCAGGAGTATCACAACACTGCTTCCCCCCTGCCTTGGGGGGTTTATTTAAGAGGGTCTATGGATGTGTGGGCATTTGATATTTACTCTTTAGGCAGGTGCTCAGATATATGGTGATCCTCACATCCGCTACCTGAAGTCCAAAAGAATAACTGATGTTATCATAGCTAAGTTATGAACACAAAAAAGGTTTGGTGAAATATGTTAAAATTGAGTTCAGGGTAATGCTAGATTATTTGAGTCTAAAGATGATCTTTTCATATTCATGATTACATTTTAAGAATTGAAACTAATGTCAACGTTCAGGGAATTACTAGACCAAATTTACTGTCTAAATTGAATAATAATACAATGCATAAACATGTACTTGAACATCCTGGTTCAAAGTACACAATAGAGATTTAGACTGAGATTTAACAAATTAATTATAAACCAGTGTATTTCTA
The DNA here is from genome assembly GCA_004024745.2 of Catagonus wagneri. Taxonomy (NCBI): domain Eukaryota; kingdom Metazoa; phylum Chordata; class Mammalia; order Artiodactyla; family Tayassuidae; genus Catagonus; species Catagonus wagneri. The sequence continues at coordinate 3,431,951 of PVHT020000173.1, read as the reverse complement.
GACTGCTAGATTTAACTAGGAAGTGCATTTTAGGTTACGATATGTTCTCACATTTCAAATTGATCTGAATGTGCTGAGAGCCGTTCTCAAATATGTACAGTGGCAATAAATATTCCATAAGTATACTTATGAATAAATGAGAATTTTCAAGCTATTATCAAGAATAGGTTTGTTTGCTTGTTTTTTATAGCCACATCTGCAGCATATGGAAGCTCCCAGGCCAGAGACTGTATCCAAGCTGCCGCTGCTACCTACACTGCAGCTCTAGCAACACCACATCTTTAACCAACTGTGTCAGGCTGGGTATTGAACCCACACCTCTGCAGTGATCTGGGCCACTGCAGTTAGATTCTTAACATACTGCACCACAGGGAACTCCAAGGATAGGGTTTTTTTAAATATCAATATTTGAAATAATAATGAAATGAAAACAATATAAAATGCCTCAACTCCTGGTCTCGTCAGCCTCTCTGATGGGCTGCCTGAATGACCTTGCGACATGGCAACTGGCTTCCATCAGAACAAGTGATAAAGATCATGGAAGAAACCTCTGAAACAGTGTTTCATCACTTCCAACATGTTCTAATAGTTGTATAGACCAACCCTGATGTAAGCTGTGAGCAGACTACACTTGTGACCCCCAGAAGGCAGGGATCCCTGTGGGTCATCTTGGATGCTGGCCACTACATGGCTACATGGTTTTCATTGAAGACAGCTGTGTAATCTTTAGGAATACTATATAGATAATCCAACACTGAGTGATAGCTAAAAGCACATGGCACTCAGTGCACAAAACTACACTCTATTTCATACTTTATAATAATACATTAAAGCTTGAAAATGAAAAAGCAAACACAGTTTGTAAATTTAAACTAATATCCTTGGACTTATATATAGTATTGATAATGCTGGTATTTATTAAACAATATACTTTTCCATTAGGGACTTGGTTGAGAAATCAGCTCCCTTCATATACCACAGCGTTCTCAGAATAGTGTGCCTTTAAATTATTGTTAATCTACACTGTGTAGAAGCTTAGAGGTGACAGGTTTCAATTAATGCCTTTCTATGAGTCTTCCACTTAGGTTTTAAACTTTCTAATTTCACCTGAAAAGTACCCTCAATCACAGAAAGAAAAAACTATAATTACAGAGAGATGGACTTCCTGCTAGGATCACTTAGAGTTTTTTACATAGAGCGAACTGACTTTTCCCAAAGAAAAAAAGGAAATATTAACAAGTAAATCTTTTAAAAAAACAGTATTGAGATATAAAGGGGTTGTGGAAATAAGAGGGTAAAATTTATTTTGATCTTTGGGGTGATATATTCTGGTAATTTAGGGCCTAGTTATTCTCATTTAAACCCTTTGATATTGAAATTTACTTTCAAAGTCTTATTTGACAGTGGAACTTGTAATATTTTACACAAGGAATCTAGTTCTTTTTGTTTGTTTTGAATTTTTAAAAATTTTTGTTGGAGTATAGTTGACTTATAATGTTATATTAGTTTCAGATGCACAGAAAAGTGTATCCGTTATACATATATCCACTTCTTTTCAGATTCTTTTCCCATATAGGTTATTACAGAGTACTGTGTTCCCTGTGCTATCGAGTAGTCCTTCTTGGTTATCTATTTTATACTTATTAGTGTGTGTATTTTAATCCCAACCTCCTAATTAATCCCTCCCCCCAACATTTCCCCTTTGGTAAGCATAAGTTTGGTCTTGAAAGCTTTGGAGTCTAGTTCTGTTTTATGAATAAGTTCCTTTGTGTCATTTTTTTATTAGAGGAATCTATTTCATATTCGGTAATTTATGGTTCAAATCATGGGCCCCTGTGACCAAATTGCTTGCCTGAACTCCACTGGCTCAACACCAAAAAATAGCTGAAATTCAAGTCTTTGAACATACTTAAATATTTTAGTTATTTTAGCATTATATTCCCCATCCTTATACTTATATTGGTTTTATAAAATACACCATGTTCATAACTAAAATTAAAAGATCAATGTTCTGTATCTTTTAGAGCAATGAAAGCTTAAAAATTCAAGCTACCCAGATTTCTTTTTGTCTTTTTGCCTTATCTAGGGTCGCACCCGCGGCATATGGAGGTTCCCAGGCTAGGGGTCTAACAGGAGCTGTAGCTGCCAGCCTTCGCCACAGCCACAGCAACATGGGATCCAAGCCGCGTCTGCAACCTACACCACAGCTCACGGCAACGCCGGATCTTTAACCTACTGAGCAAGGCCAGGGATCAAACCCGCAACCTCATGGTTCCTAGTCAGATTCATTAACCACTGAGCCACGACGGGAACTCCTCTAAGCTACACAGATTTCTTTCCCAGTGAAATTTTTAATAAAGTTTACCCTTAAAATCACATGAATTTAAAAAATAAGTGCTATTCAAAATCTAGTTTATAGGTTTCTGTTCTTCCTCTTTACAAGAGGTAGGCCCGCTTAATAAAATATCATCTACTGCTATTTCTCACATTACAGCTGAGGATCATAGGCTGAGAAAGATATAAGTGCCATTGTACTTTGATACTGCAAGCCTTAAAAATAATAGAAAGTATTATATCCCCTATTATCCATAATAGTTTGTAGAAATTTTTATCTAGAATTGAATGAGAAAAATCTCCAGATTTAGAGTATCTCACTCCTACACATGTAAATATTTTAGAATGAGAAATGAAATTGGCTCTTTCAGACTTATAAGCATATGTATAGTTGAAACAGTTTTTTGGATTGGGAGCTTGGTTTGTTTTCTGTTTGTGATTGTTGATTATACAATGGTATTTTCATTGCTCATTTTCCAAATCTGCAAATGTGATTTCTGGGATAGGTGTGGTTCTGTTATGGGCCACCTGTTTGTATACCCCTAAAATTCATAGGCTGAGGTCCTAATCCCCCAATGTGATGATATTTGGAGATAGGGCCTTTGAGAGGTAATTACTGCGAGATGAGGTCTCATCTCTGGAATTAGTGTCATAATAAGAAGAGACACAAAATTTGCTCTCTCTCTCTCTCCACACAAAGAGCTCATGTGAGCACACACAGAAGTGGTGGTCACTTATAAGCAAGAAGAGGCCTCACCAGAAACCAGTATGCTGGCACTCTGATCTTAGACTTCCAGCCTCCAAAACTGTGAGAAAATAAATTTCTGTTGTTTAAGTCACACAGTCTACGGTAATTTGTTAAGGCAGCCTTTGGCTAAGACCTTGAATCTAAGAAGAAATCTGAATAAAGTCAGGAGAAAACAAACTGTTTGAAAAGTCTATCCTGCCTAATTTCAGTTCTCAAAGTATAATATTCAAGCCAAAGCAATGTGTCTTCCTTCCTTAGAATGTATTCTATGGGCAAAAAAAGCACAAAATAACTAATGCAACTGGAAAAGAAGGGCGCTATGGTACTGACTCCAGATTTGAATATTTGGATTTCAATCTAGCAACCTTCTCTGATCAGCTTTTGGACCACCTGTGAATCACCATTGTCATGGACTGAATTATGCCCTCCCACTTCTATGTTGAAGTCCTAATCCTATGTATTTCAGAATGTAACTACTTTGGGAAACAGGGCCTTTAGTCTAAATAAAAACACGAGGATGGGGCCATATCCAAAGGACTTATGTCTTTAAATGAAAAGGAAGAGACCACAGAGATGAGTGCACACAGAGAAAAGGCCACAGTGAGAAGGTGGTCAGTTACAAGCCATGGATAGAGGCTTCAGCAGAAACCAGTCCTGCCTAAACCTTGACCCTGGATCTTCAGACTCCAGAACCACGTGAAAAGGAATGGCCGCCCAATGGTATTTTGTTATAGAAATCCTAGCAAACTAATAGACCCACTTTCTTGAAGCATACATTGTTCAGCATTAGCACACTGCCACGCAGACAAGTGAGTTTAAAGCCAGACAACTTGGGTTTAAATCTCTCTCCCACACTGTTCTCGCCTCATAGCCTCATGTATGAAAAGAGATTACTCTTTACCATGTAGTAACCACCTCATAGAGTCTTTGGAAGATTCAAGAAATTAAGTGTAAAGTTAAGAAGAGTAAACTCTCAGGAAATATTACTTCTTATTAAACAGACATACCTACCAATGGAACAGAATAGAAAACCCAGAAATAAACCCAGACACCTCTGGTCAATAAATCTTCGACAAAGGGGGTAAGAATATAAAATCGGAAAAAGACAGTCTCTTGAGCAAGTAAATCTGGGAAAACTGGACAGCTACACATAAATCAATGAAGCTAGAACACACCCTCATACATGCACAAAAATAAACTCAAAATGGTTAAAGACTTAAAACATAAGACATCATAAAATTCCTAGAAGAGAACATAGGCAAAATATTCTCTGACATCAACCACTCACATGTTTTCTTAGGTTGGTCTCACAAGGCAACAGAAATTAAAAACAAAAATAAACCAATGGACCTAATCAAACTGACAAGCTTTTACGCAGCAAAGGAAACCATTGAAAAAAAAAGACAAAGCATGGAATGGTAGAAAATAGTTTCAAACAATGCAACCAACAAGGGCTTAATCTCTAAAATATACAAACAACTTATAAAACTCAACAGCAAAAAAAAAAAAAAAAACAACCCAAGTGAAAAATGGGCAAAAGACCTGAAGAGACATTTCTCCAAAGATATACAGATGGCCAACAAGCACATGAAAAAGTGCTCGGCATCACTGATTATCAGAGAAATGCAAATCAAAACTACAATAAGGTACCACCTGACACCAGTCAGAATGGCTATCATTAACAAGTCAACATGTAACAAATGCTGAAGAGGGCGTGGAGAAAAGGGTACTTTCCTACACTGCTGGTGGGAAGGTAAATTGGTACAACCACTAAGGAAAAGAGTATGGAGGTACCTCAGAAAACTAAATATAGAACGACCATATGACCCAGCAACCCCACTCATGGGCATATATCCAGACAAAACGTTCATTGAAAAAGACACATACACCCCTATGTTCATTGCAGCACTATTCACAATAGCCAAGACATGGAAACAACTTAAATGTCCATCTGCAGATGAATGGATTAAGAAGATGTGGTATATATACACAATGGAATACTACTCAGCCACAAAAAAGAACAAAATAATGCCATTTGCAGCAACATGGATGAAACTATGTTGAAATCCTTAGTATGAAACTCTCATACTAAGTGAAGTAAGTCAGAAAGAGACTAATACCATACGATATCCCTTATGTATGGAATGTAATCTATGGCACAAATGAACCTATCTACAAAAAAGAAACAAACTCACGGGCATGAGAACAGACTTGTGGTTGCCATGGCGAGGGGGAGGGAGTGGGACGGCCTGGGAGTTTCGGGTTAGTAGATGCAAACCATTACATTTGGAGTGGATAAGCAATAAGATCATGCTGTACAGCGGAGGTAACTATATCTATGTACTTGCGATGGAACATGATGGAGGATGATATGAGGAAAAGAATGTGTGTGTGTATGTATATATATGTGTGTGTGCGTCTGTATATATATATATATATACATACATACATACATACATGACTGGGTCACTTTGCTGTACAGCGGACATTGACAGAATACTGTAAACCAACTATAATAAAATATTACTTCTTGTTATAATTTCATAATAATTTTAATTACAAATCTCTATATATTGATTTATAGACTACACACAAAAAGTATAGTGCAAACTATAAAGAAGGAGATGACATTAGCCTAACTACAATACTTAAACAACAGAAAAAAATAGGCCTTGATGAGCGGGGTAAAAGTAGCAATTAGAAAGGGAAATGGAGAACTGAACATAAAACAAGGGGAGAAACATAAGAAAATGTGGAACTCAGGAAAAAGTTTGAGGTATGAAGAAAAGGGAATTAAGCAACTATGCAGGTGTAAGGCTTCTATAGCATTCGCCTTGTATGATCAAGTTTTATCTGTGTCATGAAATCTAACTGATTCACCCAGTGCACGTGTGGTCTATGTTTCCCCACAGGACCAGCCACATGACACATACAGCTGCCCACCCTATATCACTTGTCCTGTTCAGGTCCTTTTAAGTGTGTATCTATATGTTCTGTGGAAAAAGAGAAAATCTGAATGAAATTCACAACGGAACCATTTCTATTATCCAGATTACAAATTCACTCTTAAAAGAAGCTTTACTTTAATGTTGATATTTTTTTATCAATATTCTTCTCAAGTAGGGTTACCAGGCGAAATATAGGACACAGAGTTAAATCTGAATTTCAGATAAACAACAAATACATTTTAGTATATCTTAGGAACAATTATTTTGTTTGTCTAAAATTCAAATTTAACAGCAGCTTACATTTTTTTTTCTGGATATGGTAACTCTATTCCAAGCCATATGTTTTTGGAGAAGAAGACAGTAACTGGCAGTTATTGAGCTACCAAATGGTCCAGAGCAATGGCTATGTATTGTGCACCTACTGTGTGCAGTGATTCAGTCACTGGTCTCAATAACGAAGGCTAGGGACAAATTAAAATATTAGAGGGACAAAGCAGTGAAAATATTATGTTGCCTTTCCCTTATATAATTACAAATAAAAATATCAATAAGCTGAAAGATATATGTCCAGTAATCTAATCGAATTCTGATTTTTTTTTCACATACTGACGACATCTTTTTAAAAAACATCAATTGTCAATTTTTGCAAAAGTAATTTTTCTCTCCTATGTTTCCTTTCCCTTTCCTGCATTTGTAGGTGCTCTAAAGTTGATCCTGGTCTGATTACACAGTAATTCTTTTTTTTTTTAACTTAATGGATTTTATTTCAGTTATAGGTGTACATAAATCATCACAAGTCAATTTGACAGATTTTGTGTCCCAAACCCACAGTGTACCCCTCCACCCCCCAGATTGTCTTATTTGAAAAACCAAGGTTTTCCAAAGTCTGTGAGTCATTGTCTGTTCTGCAAAGAGGTTCATTGTGTCTTTTTAGTTTCCACATGAAAGCGGTAGCATTGAGTGTTTCTGTCTAACTGTCTGACTGGTTTCACTTCGCATGATAATTTCTAGGTCCATACACAGTAATTCTTTATTGCACATAGAACATAGTAAGATCTCAATGAGTTTATGATGAATGAATAAATGAATGAACAAACATGGGATACAGTAAAGAAAATATTTAAATGATATATACCTTGCTACAAGAAAAAGACAGAATGTGAATTCTGAACTATAGTTACAAACAAAATACATGGAGATCAATGGAATTCCGTAATGTATGAGTAGATTAAGAGGAATAGGAGAATTTCTGACAGGATATTATGAGACAGGAAATACTGGACCACTATGAGCATCTTTACTAAAATATTACATTATTAAAATGAGGATTGTATTTTCCTGTTTTGGTTTCAGTATCTAGAACAGTGTTTAGTTCACTTTCAGTAAGAAATCTATTTAGAAAGAATAAAGAAAGAACAAAGGAAGCAAAGAATGAAGGGAGAAAGGAAGGAAAGAAAAAAAGAAAGAAGAGCATTAAATAATAACTGTTGGGGACAGATGTGGAGATAGGAAATTGCATGATTATGCTTACATAAAGTAAAGAATAGTGTATACTGAAAAGAGTGAAATATAAAAATGGAAATGAAATTTGGTCCAGAATATGCAGACCTTTGAAAGCAATGGTAGACAAATGAAGACTTTAAAAATTTTTAAATGTTTGTATGATATTACAATAAATCATTTGGATGATTATTATGGCAACTTTATGGGGATTATTATATATTAATGTTAAATATTAATATTAATATTATTAAAAAGTATTAAAAATTATTAGCATTAAAATAAATTTGACCATCTATTCCTAAAGTAAAATATTACTGAAACATCCACTATATATATATACTTACCTAGTATGTATGTAGGGTGCTATAACAATATTCAATATGGTTTAAAACAAACATATAAGCATAAATTTAAAAATGAGTTAAAAGTAATGCAAGAAGTCCTGGTATATACCTCTTGTGCCTCATTGGCTCATCATGCTCTTCCCTCAGGATGTATGCGTTTCACTTGGGAAAGCTTCAAACAGAAGTACTGTCTTTCACATCTTTTACCTAAACCGGTTTTCTAAGTATACCCATGACAAGGACTATGCTTTTAAGCTTCTAGTACTTTGTCCAGGTTATTCCTTTTTAAAATTTAATTGTGTCTTGGAGTTCCCATCTTGGCTCAGCAGAAATGAATCTGACTAGCATCCATGAAGATGTATGTTTGATCCCTGGCCTTGCTCAGGAAGTTAAGGATCTGGCATTGCCATGAGCTGTGGTGTAGGTTGCAGACACAGCTCAGATCCCATATTGCTGTAGCTGTGTTGTAGGCCAGCAGCTGTACCTCTAATTCGATCCCCAGCCTGGGAACCTTCATATGCTGCAGGTGAGGTCCTAAAAAGACCAAAAAAAAAAAAAAAACTTAATTGTGTCTAGCTGAAGCTCATCTATAAAATGAAACCCTCCTTATGATCATGACAGTAAGTGACCTCTTTGTCACCTGAACAATTAAGCTTTTGTATTATCGAAATATTTGGTACTTAGCAAAAATTGTCTTAAATTATTGACTAATTATGTTAAACAAGTTGCATTATTATTATTCTTATATGTGACTATACAATATGTTTCCATCTAGATCACAATCTTTTTAGAGCAAGGAACTTTTAATAATTTTTGTTTAAAGTCTATGGAGTAGGTAACCCAGTACTCTATTTAATAAAGATTTATGGATTGATTGTTGTAAGCAGTAAAAGCATTTGCAACTCTCAAGTAATTCCTTCACTGATGTTTCTGATGAGGTTCTATGGTCGAAACAGAAACAGTCTCAAATGAAGGAAAAGCCAAAGGAAAGACAGGAAGAACAGTAGCTCTTACTCAAGCATAGACTCTTCTAGGAAGATGAATCTTATGAGTCATTTCATCATTTTTTTGTTCTTATGCCACTTGCTGAAGATTAAAATTTTTATGACAGAGAGCATGATGTTCCTATTTTGGGCCATGTGGGCATTCCTTTAGTTTTTAATTGGATGTGCCATTCCCATAAAGAAAGCTTAAAAAGGAAGCTTTACCAAAAAAAGAGGGGTGGATGAGGGGGAGGGATAAATATATGGGTCCCACACCAAATTTCACAAACAGTGAAACGCTGATTTTGACTTAAAGACAATAACTCCAAGTTTAAGAAAAATGTAAATGGTTTGCATTTTACTTTGGATAGTGAGACACACAGCTATACTTGTAAATCAGAGAGTTGGAGGTATGATTTACACTTACCAGAAAATTAACCGCATCAAATATTTTTACAGGTTGTTATGTTGGTTTCTTAATAAGAATCAAGAGTAGAATTTTTTTTCTTTTTTAGAATGAGCAGCCCTGATAAATAACCTTGAGAAAGTTACTTAACATTTCTGAATGCAGGTACATAATTTTTAAAATGGGGCTAATACTAGTATACATAAATAAATTATTATAAAAAATTAAAAATTAATGCCTACTTAGTCATTAACATAATTGTGGATCATACCAATTTTCAACTAATGTTAGTTATGACCATTATGATTATGAAGGTAACATTCATACGATCAATGCATTCCACATTTCACATTTATAACCAAACACCTTTAAAAATTGGCATATTTGCATTTGAACCAAAGACACACCTAAACTTCAGTAATTTCATTTAAGTACTAGTCCTCAAACATGAAATTACTTTTCTTAGAAGCAAACTTGATAAGGGATTATAAGTTTAGAAGCTGAATCAAGATGGTGGAGTAGGAAAACCCTGGGTTTACCTTCTCTCACAGATATAGTAAAACTACAATTACCCATAGAACAAGTTTCTCTGAGAATGGCCTAAAGGTCAGGAGAATATCTCTTCTACAATTAAGGATATAAAGAAAAAAACACTTTAAGATGGCTAGGATAGGCAGAGATGCCATATAGTCAGGATCCAGCCACAACATATGGTGACCCACAAGCAGAAAGGGATATCACAAACAGGCCTTCTATAATGAGCAAGGTGTGCAAGCCCAACATTGGGCACCACAGCCCTGGAGACCAACACCAGGAAGATGAGCCCCTGTAAATGGCTTTGAAATCAGAGGGCCTTATATCCAAGAGAGCCAGAGGAAACCTAGACTTTTCACTTAAAGGGCTCACACACAAATGCACTCACTCTGAGTAACAGAGCAGAGGCAGCGGTTTGAAAAATGTCTGGCACCCTAGCTGGCCTGCCAAACTGTGCTCCTGGACTACACCTACTCCAGCTCCATCAGTCTCTCCAAAAGGTACCAGCCCTTGCACACCCTGAGAAAGCTCCAGCCTGCACCCACTCCAGCTCCTGTTGTCCTTCCAAGGCAGTCTTGATCCGGCACAGCCTGAAATGACCAGAGTTTGCACTCACATCAGACTCAGTTTGCCTGCCAAAACTTCATAGCACAAAGTCTACAAGGGGGACACTCCTAAACAAGATCATACTTTCAACAACTGGAGGTAACTGTTTTGTCAAATTCATAGAAACAAAGACAAAACATCAAACAAAATGGGGAGACAGAGGAATTTGTTCCAACCCAAATAATAAGACCCCAGGGGAAAAATCTTAAAGAATAAAAAAAAATAGGGAATTTACTTGATAAAGAGTTAAAAACAACAGTCATAAAGATGCTCACCTAACCCATAAAAACAATGGAGGAACACAATGAGAACTTCACAAAGAAAAAAAATACAGAAAAGAGCCAATCATAGGTGAAGAATACAATAACTGAAATGAAAAATACACCAGAGGGAATCAAGAGCAGATTAGATAATACATAAGAACACATAAGTGACCTGGAAGACAGAATTGTGGAAATCACACAATCAGAACAGCAAAAAGAATAAAGAATTTTTTAAAGTGATGACAGTTTAAGGTATCTCTGAGACAACATTAAATGAACTAACATTCATATTATAGAAGTCCCAGGAGGAGGAGAGAGAAAGGGGCAGAAAAATTATTTGAAGAAATAATGGCTAAAAAATTCCCTGGCCTGATGAAGGAAATAGATACCCAAATCCAAGAAGAACAGAGAGACACAGACAAAATGAATCCAAAGAGATCCTCACCAAAACATATCATAATTAAAATGGCAAAAGCTAAAGATAAAAGAGAATTTTAAAAGTAGCAAGTGAAAAACAACTAGGCACATGCAAGGAAACCCTCACGAGACTTCCAACTGATTTTTTAGCAAACATTTTTGAGACCAGAAAGGAGTAGCATGATACATTTAAAGTGCTGAAAGGAAAAAATAAACTTTTGAATGAGAATATTCTGCCAAGCAAGTGTATCATTAGAACTGAATAAGAGATAGAGTTTTGCAGACAAGCAAAAATTAAAAGTTATAATTTTTTTTTTTTTATGGCTACACCTGCAGCATATGGAAGTTCCCAGGCCAAGAACTGAATTGTAGCTGCAGCTGTGGCTTACACCACAGCCACAGCAACACTGGATCCAAGATGCCTCTGTTAGCTACGGCACAGCTTGTGGCAATGCAGGATCCTTAACCTACTGAGCAACACCAGAGATCAAACCCGCATTCTCAGAGAGACAACATCAGATCTTAACCCAACGAGCCACAACGAAAACCTCACAAGAAATGTTTAAGGGTCTTCTTTAAGCAGAAAAATAGAAATAAGAAAATATATGAATGAAAAAACTCACTCTTAAAGGAAAATATAGTAGAGATAGTAGATCGACCACTTAAAAAGCTAGTATGAAAGTTAAAAGATAAAAAGTTATAAAATAAAACTCTAACAACAATAAGCAGTAAAGTGATACACAAAATAATAATCTGTAAAACATGATGCCAAAAATTAAATGCAGATGTGGGGAGTGTAAAAATGTATATATTTTAGAACTTGTCCAAATTTAAGTGACTATTAGCTTAAAACAAAAGGCTGTATTTATGGATGATATATATGAACTTTCTGGTAACCACAAATCAAAAATCTACAAAAGATACAAAAAATAAATATAAAAGAACCCAAACATAAAATTAAATAAAATCATCAAACCAGAAAGGAAGAGACTAAAAGAATAGAGGAACAGAGAAGTACAAAAACAACCAAAAGAAACAGTGAACTAAACGGCAATAAATTCACAGTAATATTTTCTTTTGAATCTATCTCCTTGGGGAAGGACAACAAAAGCAAAAATAAACACAGAGGACTACATCAAACTAAACAGCTTTTGCACAGTGAAGGAAATCACCAACAAAACAAATTGAAATCTACTGAATACGAAAAGGCGTTTTCAAATGACATGTTTGGTAAGGAATTAATACCTAAAATATGTAAAAAACTAACTCAATACCAAAGGAAACAAACAATCTGATTAAAAAATTGGCAGGAGTTCCCTGGTAGCTCAGTGGTTAAAGATTTGGTGTTTTCACTGCTGTAGCTTGGGTTCAATCATTGGCCCAGGGAATTTCTGCATGCCATGGGTACAGCCCCATCCCCCCCCAAAAAAAACCCAAACAAAACAAAACAAGCAAACAAACAAAAAAAAAATGGGCAGAGGACCTGAAAGGACATTTTGCCAGAGAAGACATACAGATGGCTAACAGACTCATGAAAAGATACGCAGTGTCACTAATCATCAGGGAAACATAAATCAAAACCATAACAAGGTATCACCTCATACCTATTAGAGTGGGAATTATCAAAACACAATAATTAAAAAGTGTTGGGGAGGATATGGAGAAAAGGGAACTCTTTTGTGTTTTTGGTGGTAATGTAAATTGGGATAACTACTCTGGAAAACATATGGGGCTCCTCAAAAAATTATAACTAGAACTACCATTTCATCCAGCAATTCTAGTTCTGGCTATTTATCCAAAGAAAAGAAAAACACTAACTGGAAAGATATATGCACCCTCAATATTCATTGCAGAATCACTTAAAATAGCCAAGAATTGGAATCTATCAATAGGGGAATAGATAAAGAAAACCTGAAGTAATATGGATATTCCTTCACCACAAAAAAGTAATATTGACATGATAACAACATGGGAGGACCTAAAGTGCATCAAGCCAAGTGAAATGAGTGAGACAGTGAAAGATAAATATTGTATGATTTCACTTATATGTGAAATCTAAAAAGAGGAACAAATTAACAATCAGACAGATTCATAGAGAAAAATCTAGTGGTTTCCAGAGGGTAAGGGGTCAGGGATGTTTGGCAAAATAGGTGAAGGGGATTCAGAGGTACAAGCTTCCAATTATAAAATAAATAAGTCACAGGGATGGAAAGTAGACAATACGGAATACTGTCAATAATATTATAACCACTTGGTACGATAATAGATGGTAACTAGACTCATTGTAGTGATCATTTCTTAATGTATAAAAATATCAAATCACCGTATTGTACACCTGATACTAAAACAATAAGTCAACTTTACATCAATTCCAAAGTTATACATTTAACTGATATTTCTTCTTCTTTTTTTTTTTGTCTTTTTGCCTTTATGTAGAGCCGCACCCGCGGCATATGGAGGTTCCCAGGCTAGGGGTCTAACAGGAGCTGCAGCTTCCTGCCTTGGCCACAGCCCCAGCAACGCGGGATCCAAGCCGCGTCTGCAACCTACACCACAGCTCAAGGCAACGCCGGATCCTTAACCCACTGAGCAAGGCCAGGGATCAAACCCGCAACCTCATGGTTCTTAGTTGGATTCGTTAACCACTGAGCCACCAAGGGAACTCCCCACATAACTGATATTTCTTATATTTCTCAAACACACTTTTTTTCTTTTAGTGTAGATAACTATAGCCATTTGTTTCAGATAGCTTATTTCAAAGATGCTTTAAAAACTAACAATAATCAGTTAAGGGTTTGAAAAGGGAAAGAAAATAGATATAGCCAGATCTAGTTATGGCTTTTTAAATACTTATCAATATAAAAATCACAAACTTTTTGAATGAAAAACAGAAAGATCTCATAAGTTGAAATATTTGTAATATTTTAAATGTTTGTAAATATAAGAAGGAGTAAGGGGAATGGAAAAGGACATACTTATTTCTGACACATATACACATATATAAAGTTAAGTTTATATCTGAGGTTACAGTTTTAATATTAATAACAGGATTTATAACACCTCAGTTTGCTTTAGTAAATACTGAAAGAAAATGTTTAAATTGGATAATGTTTCATTTTCTTCCAGTTTATCCTTGGTGACCCACATATTTCATTTACTTTCTATTTTATGCCTAAATAATCAATTTGAAAGTCTCTTCAGTTTTGATATAACTTTGAGGTCCTTATATTTCTCTTATGAATTATGGAAATAGGAAAAAACTAGGAAGATCAGAAAGAAATATGAATTTACAATTTTTCACCATGTGGTGTATTCATATAGTCTATCCATTTTATGAGTTTGATGTGTGTCATTATTCAATGAAGAGTCTTCCCTGTATTCTTCAGATATCATATAGATGACAGAATTGGAGGGATACTGGAGAAGCTAATATACACTAGAGCTTACAAAGTCTTTCAAAAGGTTTTTTTTGTTGTTATTGTTTTTTCTTTTTGGCTAAGACAAAATATTGCCTGAATCCCATGGCTTGGTGGATGCCAGTTGGTCTATCAAAATTCCTAAAATATTTTGGACCTAAATGTCTTTATTTTTCTAAGTAAAATAGATATTCCAATTCAATAATTCTCAAACTGATATTACTGCTGTGGCACAGTGGGTTAAAGATCTGGTGTTGTCTCTGAAGCAGTTCAGGTCACTGCTGATGCCTAGGTTTGATTCCTATTGGCACAGTAGGTTAAGGATCCAACATTGCTGCAACTCTGGCTTAGGTTGCAGCTGCAGCTGGATTTAATTCCTGGCTTGGGAACTTCCATATGCCACAGTTATGGACCCCCAAATATACAGGGAGTTCCCATTGTGGCTCAGCGATAAGGAACTGACTAGTATCCATGAGGATACGTGTTCGATCCCTGGCCTTGCTCGGTGGGTTAAGGATTAGGCATTGCCTTGGGCTGTGGTGTGTGGTGTACGTCACAGATGTGGCTCCAATCCCACATTTCTGTGGCTGTGGCATAGGCTGGCAGCTGCAGCCCCAATTCGACCCCTAGCCTGGGAACTTCCATATGCTGCTGGGTCAGCCCTTAAAAAAAATAGTACAAATAAATACATAAATAAATAATAATTTGTAAACTGAAATGTGCATAAAGACTTAATAGTGCTTCTAATTACAATTCACATTTCTGTATTTCATTGCTGGATGAAATGATTCTTACTGATTCTAATTCAGTAAGCCTTCAGGGGAACTTGGGAATTTACGTCTTTTTAAAAGACTCCAGATGACTTTGATATAGGTAGTCTAGAGATCACACTTGGAGAAATACCACTATATGAGTTATGACTTCCCTTTGATAACAACTCTTCCCCTTCCCCCTCATTACTATTATTATTACTACTACCACTACAACAAGTCACCTCTTAACCGTTGCTCCTTCAATCAACTTTCCATAATTTTTCCAAACGGAAGAACGGTGATAAAGATGATCCTAAAGCCTTTTATATATTACTGTGAATTGATTTTTGTATTTATAAGTGAATGTGAATGTCTAATCTTAGCTACATCTCCTAAACCTTAGTTCCACTGGTTGTTTGTGGGTGTTTTATAAGAAATATGGTCACGTAGCCCACATAGTATGTCTTTGATTAAAGAGTCACATGCCCACACACAAAAATATGTAGCTTTGTTTTAACCATGCTTCCCAAAATTCGGATTCTGGAATCTTCTGAATAAGGAACAATTGTTAACATCTTGCAGAAATACGGTTCCTCACAGAGAGCTAAGCCCTATCCTTGCTCTCTTGCCAAACCTAGTACTTTTTCACCAATTCAAGCTACTGCTTTGGGCTAAAAGTACTCTCTTTGACACTGTTGAAGCTTACATGAAATAAGATTAGTTAGAAATGTCAGTGCCAACAGCAGCTAAGCACAAGGTGTATTCCAGCTTAAATCCGATGACAAAGACTAAAGGATTTTCATATGGCTAAGAAGATGACAGGTGCAGGGAGTGTAGAACGAGTCTTCCAAAACCCTCTTTTAAAAGATTTGGAAGTAAAACGGGATAGATTTTGAGTAAAAACATAGTTCAACATTTAGTGGATGAAATCAAAGGTACATTAAAGTCACATTTAGTGACTACTATGGTAGACTGGGCTGTGGTCAAATAAACTTTATAAACATATTTGAAGAAAGGTTCATTTTTTATCATAGTGACCTGGAAAACAATAAACAGGAAAAAAAAAAAAAACTTGTCAATACGCTCAGCAGCCGATAGGAGAGAGACTATTTTGTCAATGGCCAGGAATAATACTTCTGGCAATAATGTGTCTGCAACAAGCTATTTAAGATCATTCAAATTCCTGATGCTGCTTCCTTTTGGATAACAAGTAAATTTCTGTTTTAGTTCTCATGTAATTCTGCCATAAAGAAAGCATATCTTGATCTGTGTAGTCTAGTCAGAATATAGTCGTAATTCTTATTGCAAATGAATAAATTAGTATTCTGTTTTACATTCTAGTCTCTCATTAATTTAATTTAGAATAAGTTAACATCCCTGAGTCTGATCACATCTGAGGAACTACACAATTGATTTCCTGCGCAAAGAAGTTTCAATAAAATCACCCTTTAAATGCTACCCTGAAAGATTTTTGGTAAGACTGCTACAAAATACATTATGAACAAACCCCAACCTTTCTACTTGCTTCTCTTAAAAATGCAGTATATTCAATATAAAGATTTTTATGAGGACACCAGCCTTGTTTCTAATGAGGATATTTTTCTTGTTTTGAGAAGAAGAAGGTAAATTTAGTTCCCGCTATTTACTATTAGCTCCACATTTAGCAAGCTATACAAAAGGGATTATTCACTTGAGAATTGGTGTCTTCCTTTATTGCTTTGTTCCTCAGAACTCTGAGAAAATAGAGGAATAAAAGGAAGTTACATTGGGCAAATATTGTATATTCCGTTCTTAAATCTTGCAAATATAATTCCTGGTGTCCCTCACGTGGAATCACTAGGTTAAACTTGGCTCATTCATGCAGACCCAACTGAAATCTCTTGGGTCTGAAACTGCAGAGCTGTTTATTTTACTTTATTTTATTTTATTTTATTTTATTTTTTGTTACTTTTTAGGGCCACATCTGTGGCATATGGAATTTCCCAGGCCAGGTGTCGAATTGGAGCTACAGTCGTTGGCTTACGCCACAGCCACAGCAACATGGGATCTGAGCTGTGTCTGTGACCTACATCACAGATCATGCAATACCATATCCTGAGCGCTGGGATCAAACCTACATCCTCATGGATACTAGCTGGGTTGGTTACCTCTGAGCCATGAGAGGAACTCCTAAGTGTTCAGTTTAGAAGTTTTCCCTGCACCTCCTTTTCACCTAGTGGAAAAATACGTAGCTATCACCGACAACTGTAATGCAAATTAAAGCATGTATAATTTTAAAAACTTCCAGCAGTGAGTTCCTTTGTGGGGACTCCCTCAGTGAGATAAGGCTTCTTCTGCCTTTTTTCTCCCTCTGAGAGATACTATAAAACTGAAAGATTTTTTAACACATATTACAAAAATATTAACCCTTCACATTTTATAGGAATTAGTAAAATCTCCCATATAACCACATAATCTCAAAACTGTCTTTATCTCCTCATATATTTCATTGAAAGGCTACTCTGTCATTCTTTAAACATACTTAGTCTCTTTTTTTTGCCTTTTATGTAGAGCCGCACCCGTGGCATGTGGAGGTTCCCAGGCTATGGGTCTAACAGGAGCTGTAGCCGCCGGCCTTCGCCACAGCCACAGCAACGCGGGATCCGAGCCACGTCTGCAGCCTACACCACAGCTCACGGCAACGCCGGATCCTTAACCCACTGAGCAAGGCCAGGGATCGAACCCACAACCTCATGGTTCTTAGTCGGATTCATTAACCTCTGAGCCACGAAGGGAACTCCTAAACATACTTAGTCTCTTTTGTCAATATTTTTTATTGTGGTTTCTGGTTCTTAGTTTTTATACAAGAAATATATGCCTACCTAATTTCCAATGTACGCATCTGAAAACTGGGCAGTGGAGACTTTATTCTCCATATTTCCCTTAGCTGAGTTAACGGTAAATATCACTAGCGTTGTTTGTTTGTTTTTTGCTTTTTAGGGCCACACTCGTGGCATATGGAAGTTCCCAGGCTAGGGGGTCTAATCAAAGCTACAGGTGCCAGCCTATGCCAGAGCCACAGCAACACCAGATCCTTAACCCACTGACTGAGGCCAGGGATCGAACCCTGCAACCTCATGGTTCCTAGTCGGATTCATTTCTGCTGCGCCACGATGAGAACTCCTTGGAGTATTAAGCAGTACCATTAACACTGAGATTTGTCTACAGAGCAGTTTGAATTAACTATTACTCTTAGAATTATTCGAAAACTAGCTTTTCCAATAGCCTGAGATCCTCTTAACTTCCCCCGACTCCTCACCTGATCTTATGTCAACATGTACATTTGTTGATTTCTTATGCCATATTTTAAGCAATTAAATTTAGGTGGAATGAAAAATAATGTTTACTTGAATCAACACACCTATTTACATGCCTTGAAAAACATACTAAAACAAAAATTTATAATCAGCTGAAATGCTTGTTAGAATTATTTTGACACAAACATTAAAAACTGGGGATATTTCACCAATTGAAAAAGGTATATATTTGGTACTTACTTCAGGCCAAGTGCTGTGCATGGAGGTATTGACTAGAGGTACGTTAATGGATCGTAGTCAAATGCTTTTTAAGAATTACTGGAGGAGTCAGAAAAATCACACAGTTATTTAGACCATTATTAATTACAAGGTCCCTGGGAAGAAGAATCTATTACTTTGTAAAAACTGACAAAGAAAGGTATGATTAGAGATTATGACATATGAAGATAAATGCCATTCTATAAGACTTAAGTTTTAGGGAATAATCCAAGTATATGTAATCTTTGTACCTTGTTAATATCTCTAGAATGAATCCAAAAACTCAATTGAAAACTGATAAAGGCTTTTAAGCATGGGGATAAAGCAATCCTACCAGATTTACATATTTCCCTCCGCTTTTTGTTATGGAAATTTTTTCAAATATTCAGAAAAGTTAAAATTATATGCAGAAAACCCCAAAATATTAACTATCTTGACTCTATAATTGCAAGTATTTTGCTGTATTTATTTCAGCCAATATTTCTATCCATTCAGGTAGCCATATATTGATCCGCCTTAACTTTTGAAGCATTTATAAAATTGATATATAATTTACAAACATAAAGTTTCACCCTTTTTAGTATACAGCTGCATGAGTTTTGAAGACGCATTGTGTCATGTAACCACCATGATCAATGTATACAGCGGCTCAGTCTGAATTTTTTTTTCTCCCTGTGACTGCACCTGTGCCATATGGAATTTCCCCACCCAGGGATTGAATCCAAGCTACAGCCTATACAACAACTGTGGAAATGTTGGATCCTTAACCCACTGCACCGGGCCAGGGACTCCACAACTGGAGTTGCTGCAGACAGATTCTTAACCCACTGTGCCATAGGGGGAACACCTCAATCTGATTTTTTAATGCATTTCACAGCTTTTATAGATATCAATATAATTTCATCAATAAGCACTTCAACATGTATATTGTTAATCAGAATTCAAGACATTTATAGTTACTTCCATTTTTTAAAGCAAAATATACATAATACATTGAAATGCACATGTTATAAGCTTTATATGAACATTGCAAATGCATAAACCCTGTGCAGCCCTGGACCATATCAAAATTATCTTAAAAGTTCTCACCACCAGAAAAAAAATTGTAACTATGTGGACAATGTATAATAATTAGACTTACCATAGTGACCATTTCACAGTATATATAAATACTGAATCATCATATTGTATACCTGAACTGATATAATGTCATATGTCAAATATATCTGTTAAAAAAAAAATGTAGAACACTTACATCACCTTAGGAAATCTCTGAATGTTCCCTTGGAGTCAATTCCTGTTCTCCCTACCCCCTATCATTGACAACTAGTATTCTGATTCTTTAAAATCATAAATTAGTTTTACCTATTCTATAATTTCAGATAAATAAAATAATACTGTATAAGGCATCTCTATTAGTATATAGCATTAATAAAATAGTGTAAAGCACATATTTTCGCAGTTCAGATATTTGAGTTTTCAGTAATTCTTTTTTTACATTAAAAGTTTAATTGAATACAAAATTTATTTATAATAAAACAATGACTACAAGGAAACATGTTCCTTCCTTTTATCTAAAACTATAGTAGTTATATAATTTTCATAAACAAAAATTGCTACCTAAATTAATCACACAAATCTACTTTGTGGTCCGAAAAGCTTGGATTTGTTTTATATTTATTCTTTTTCTCACATTATCCTCCAACATGTTCCATCACAAGCGACTAGATATAGTTCCCTGTACTATACAGCAGGATCTCATTGCCTATAGTAATTCTTTTTAAACTACTGAGTAGTATTCCACTTGTAAGTATATGAGAGTTTATTTAGTCATTCTCTTGTTGGCAGCTACCTGAGCTGTTTCCAATCTTGACTACCATGGACGTTCTTACATAAGGCTTTCATTAAAAAAAATTATATACATATTTATATACATATTTACATAAATTACATACATATTTATTTATTACTATTATATACAGATTTATTACTATTATCTACATGTTTATATACATATTTATACATAAATTATATACATATTTATTACTATTAGGTAAATATCTAGGATTGGAATTTCTTAGTCATGGTGGTAAGTATATGCTTAGTTTTGTTTTTTAAAAAGCCATACTTTATTTCAAAGGGATTGTATCTTGTGATTAAAATTTCAAAAAGTGATGCCGCTTAGAAAGAAGACCTTGAAAATAAGCAAAATAGATGAGGGAATACAAATCACAATGTTTGGAAATAGTAGAGGTCAATGGAAATAGGGAAGAAAGGATGTAATTAGGACTATTTTTTTTTCTCTTTTTTTTGTCCTTTTTATTTAGGGACCACATCTATGGCATATGGAAGTTCCCAGGGTAGGGGTCGAATTGGAGCTGAAGCTACTAGCCTAATGCAACAACCACATCCATATCCAAGCCGTGTCTGCAACCTATGATGCAGCTTGTGGCAACCATAGATCCTTAACTCACTGAGTGAAGCCAGGGATGAAATCCACATCTTCATGGATATTAGTTGGGTTCTTAACTCACTGAGCTGCAAGGGGAACTCCCTTAAGATCCATTTAGAAGATGTGATTCCATAAAACTTGGTAGTGAATAATACTTGAGGGGAGGAAAATGGATTAATCAAGTTTCAGGCATGAACAAAAGGCTGATGGAGGTATGACTTACCAAGATGGAAAGCACTGATGGAGCACCAGGGTTAGAGGAAAAATCCTGAGCTCCACTGTGAATGTATGCAGTTTGATGTGATTGTTTTCTCTCTTGGAAAAATGATTAGTTGATTTGTGGTAAATTACATATTGTCAGAACCAGGAAATAAAAAAGAAATGCAACTCATTTTGGTAATCACCCTATAAACGCATCTTTTCTAAATTTACCCTTCCCTGAACTAAAAGGCTAAATAATATATCATTCATCATTTGTTCAAAAAAGGGAATATAGATTCCTGTTCACTCTTACTGTTGAAAGTTATACTAAATATTTAAAATACAACCTACTAAATTATATTCATTTCAATATCTTGGAATGTATGACTTTTGTTTGGGAAAAATCACAGCACTTTTACTGGACAAGGAGGTGATTTATTACAAAAGATTTAATTAGGATAAATGAAGGATATGCTAATATTTCACAGATGGTTGAAATCACTTTGGGAAAAGCTTGGATTGAAGTTCATCTACATAAGCTGCTTAGATAACTTAGATGATATTTAAAGAAATAAATTTAAGCAGTTTAAACCACTAAATTTAAAACAAACACAAACAATAATTATGATTCTTGTGTAAGTTAGTGCAGAACTAAAACTCTTTAACCAATGAAGTCAAATAAAACCTTTAAAGAGACTTTGAAAGTTCTTTATAATTATTGTTTTGCTCAAAAATAACATGGATGCCTAATATTAATGAAGATTCTAATCAGACTGATTTTAGGCATAATTTTAACCAGAACACATACTTCCAATTTAGCTATACTTGGGACAAGATAATATTTTTAATAATTATAGAAGTGCTACGAAAGATAACAAAAATGATAAATGGACGCTATATGTATAAAAGGGACAGCTACAAGCCATTTACTCATAAATGTGTTTTTATTACTGAGAGTTTTATAAATGTTGAGAAAAATAATTCAAAATTGCATTAGCGGTCCCTAACCTCATGTTACCACCTAAAACAGTCATGTAAAACAATAAGAGTTGTCATTAAAATGTAATTAAAGATTCACGTTTTATGCCAAGCTGACAACAAGCCTCATTTTGCTAAATTATCATCAGATTTTCAGAACCACCTGTTTTCAGGAGGGGTTTCATTTCCAGAAGGTCAATGACAGGATAGTAAAATGAAGATTTTGCCAACCACCTTGTTTATAACCCATTTGCTCCAGACTAAAGAATATCTCTGGTTTCCCTTAATGCTTTGTATCTCACTCTGATTTGAATAAAAGCCTGGTCACAGGTGTTTAACAGCCTGTTGCAAAGTCTGTCTAAAAGCTAAAAAGAAAAAGGAGACCTATATAAACATATATGATTTATTTAAATACTGCAAAAGCTGGTGTTTGGTAAAACCAAAAAAATTTTTTTTGGCCTATCAAAGTCTCCTACATGTTATTTTTAAAGTTAAATAAAGATTTTATTCATTAGTGACTCATCGTTTCCTACTTGCTAATGTGAAATCTAGGAACATATAAATTTTGATGAGAAAAGTTCCATTAATTTTCTAATGATCTACATGAGTGTATAAACAGTAATATTTAAAAATGAAGAATACTAAATGGATCATTATTTATAAGAACTAACATTGAGAGAAGAAAATTCCTGGTTTATGTCAAAAAAAGATCTGTAGTGGCTGACTAGTCTGTTTTATTTTGTTTTCCCAGTACACTAAAGAGATTTATCGGCATTTAGGAAGTACATTTATAAACTTATTAAATCCCACATCATAGTCATCCTTTAAAATTTCTTAAAATACTATATTCCTTATGGAAATACAATGTGGGTCAGTGATTAAGACACAGGCTTTAGTGCCAAACTGCTTGAGTTTGAGTCCCAGGGTTACTATTTGCTAAAAATGACACTGGGCAACTTACTTAATCTCTCTGTCATATCCTCATCTAAAAAATAAAGATTAGAACCCCAACTTCTTAAAATCACTATGAAAATTAAGGACATGTAAAGTGGGTTTTCCTGGTAAGAGATGATGTCTTGGGCTAAGACAGCAAAATTGGAGATACAAGAAATCAGTTACCAATATATTTTACAAGTTTAACTGACAATCTTTGTTGAGTGATTAGGATCTGGTGAATTTCAGCTGCCAGCTCATGTTAAAATTGTGTGCTTATGTCTTTTTTTGACATGGAGATTATACTATACTATATTATACTATATTTATTATAAAAATACATGCAAATAAAATTTATATAATTTATATATATATTTATAGAAAAGCATATTTCTATAAATATATGCTATTTATTATATATATTTTTATATAATATTTATTATATAAATATATATATTTATGTATATATAATATAAAACTTCAGTGCACACAGGCCCCCGCAGGTCACAGCACATACCTTCATCACGGGTATGAGTGAGTGGAGGGTCAGAAAGAGATCACTACCCCAGCCTTAGCTGGAAGTAGTTTTCATTGAGTATATCAACTAGAATAGCACATTCAGAATGGTAAAATGGAACAGCTTGGGACAGAAGGAGCACTGGGAAAAATCTGAAAATGGGGTTGAAAGTATGAAGCCTCCCATTTACGGGAACTCACCCAGAAGAAAGCAAAAGGTTTAGGCTGATGTGGCAAGTGAGTGTTTGGACTAAGGGCCTCTACAAAATGAAGGTTGCTTTACAATTGACTACTATATACCAAGGACCACGGTAAGCACTGGTGAAACAATGTAGAATACGCTAAAGTACCAGAAGTTATCCTGCAGTGGAGGAGAAAGAAAAACAAAATTATAAACACACAAGGCTGTAGAAGGAGCTTAACTTCTGCGGGAACTTTGCTCCAAGTTATAGAACTAACTCCTATCATGAAGCGAATAGAAAGTTTATTTTTTCTTTGGGTAAACCTACTTAGGAAATACAAATGGTCTATGGTACCTGCTCCTCACATCCTAAAAAGTCTTTCCCACTTCATCTCAGAGGAGATAGGTATCCAGACTTGGTCTGTGCTCTCTCCCCCATCACTGGCAATAATATCAGAATAAAATCAGCTTTTGTTTCCTCATTTTCTCCAGTGAGATTTTTCTTTTAACAGTGGCCAGTACTGTCAATGTTTCTTTCAAAATTTCTTAAATTGTACCATATTTCATCTGCCTTTCTTTTTAGATACTGTTTTATGTGTTCCTTCTTTTTCTTTCTTTTTTTCCAATGAAGAAAGGATTCCTTTCTACTGAAAAACATCCATCTTCCCATTTTTGCTCTGATTCCTATCCCCACTCATTTTAAAGAACTTTGCTCCTTCAATCATTGATTCTCTTTTCTTGAAGTATTGATGCCACTAAATATATTAGTTTAACAAATAGCCTATAGATGTGCTTTAGTAGATTCTAGAGTTGTGAATCCATGTGCTGACCTCCCATTCACGCTTCAACCAACTTTGGACTAGCTTCTGCCATCATTGTCCTCTAAAACTGCTGTTTTCAAGGCATAAGTGACCTCCCTCATGCCCTATCCAAATGATACTTATCAAGAGCTTTTGACTTAGTTGGGCATATTTTCCAACCAAAGATCTAGGTTCTTACTTAATTTAAATTCTACCTTAGTGATCACATTCATTCCCATAGCTTCTAATACTATTTCACACCTGTAGTCAAACACTTTGTTTTGAATTCAGTATCCACATGTCCTCTGATTAACCAAATGGTTCTACTTGGATTTTTCACAAACATCTTAAATATAAATTATCCAGAACCAAAATTTTATTTCTACCATCAGTCCTTTCTTTGAACATTTTTCTCCCGAGTCTATTCCTTTCCAAGGAATAATTATCATTTCCATAATTTTTCAAGCTGGAAGCTTGGGATTTAGTCCCAATTATCCTCACCCCATCCTCATGCTCATCCCTCAGTCCAAATCCATGATGTCTGTTAATTAATGCTTTCAAGATTAATTTCAAATCTGTCCACTTCTCTCCAAATCTATTACTGCATTCTAGTCTAACCATCATTTCTGACTCAACTTCCCAACTGTCATCTTCTGATCAATTCAATCAATTTTAATTGAATTGAATCATTGTGATCCCATGGATATTTTTAAAACATAAATCTGATCCTTTTATTTCTCTGTGTTAAATCTTTCAATGGCTCTCCTTTGCATTTAGAATAAATTATACACTCCTACTGGGGCCTGCAAAGCACATCTTCCTTCACCTCTGATAAAATGGAAGTTATTTCTCCAATCTCATTTCTCATTTTTCCCCTTTTTTTCCCATGGTCACCATATGTCAGCCATACTGCTCTTCTTTTACTTCCTACCACCCCCACCAGGGCCTATGCACAAGTCCTTACTGAGATAATGCTTCTCCACTCCTTTCTTCACTGTATCATTAGTTTTCTATCAGCCTACATGGTTATCTTTGTTGGTCATATCTAAACTAGTTCTCCCTAAATTTACTATCATAGAAAACTGTTCATTTTCTTTATATCATGTATCCTTATCCTTTTTCTGTTTGTCTGGCTTGCTGCCTGTCTTCTTCACAAGGCTGACTAGCCATGAGATTTGGGATTGTGTCTGCCTCCTTAAACAGTGTATCTCCCTCACCTACCATACAGTCCAACACATTGGAGATGCTCAAAACATTTATTGGCTGAATAATACTCCTGTCGGAAATCCATTTCTGGCTCGGGTGAGTAAATTTTGCCTTTATGTGTGCGACCTAAATGGACTCACACTAAGAGATTATAAACATTAGTTCAGAATGTCCTTGCTAGTTTCCGGATTTTTTTAAAATCAGAAGTCACTGTAAGGCAAGAACTACCTTTTTCTAAAATGGCTTCTGCTTTTAGTGCTCTTTAAAAACTGTTTCTAACCAAGTTCTATTAGTAGTATATTTTATAAAATTATCCTGACTGAATGAAATGGGCAAGGAATGAGCTGCATTTGGCTGCTGTTCTGCACTAATAAGATTTTAACTATACACTTGATCACATGGGATGCACATTCTCAGCAGCAGCTATTCAGTGCTGCCCCGTGGCTCTATTGAGATGGTGAACAATAAAGAGAACAGAGTAAAGCTTCCCCAGAAAGAAACAGGAAACTTCAAATCTACTCAGTCAGCACAACTCTTGGAAATTGGTCCTCTGGAGAGAGCAGATGCTCAGGAACGCAAATTAGTTATCAGAAGGGATTTGCTGTGAAACACATGCACAAGTGTATATATACACATAAACACGTGTATATATACACATACACACACACATATATATAAAATATATATGTGTATATGTATGTATTTATATATTTAGATAAATAAACAAACATAAACTCACTAAATAGCTAAGTTATGTCTGGAAATCAGTTTTATTAAGTATTCAGTATTGTGATACTCTGTTCCTGAGCTACAAGTTTTATAAGAATTATTATAGAATGAGTCATTCTTTTATTTTTCATATGGCTGGAATGGAGTGCTTTTCTGTAACTGTTCACAGAAATAAATAGGTTCTGAGCAACAATAGGTAACAGGTTTAAAAAAATCAAGTATTATTATTTCTGCCTTTTTTTTTTTAGGGCCACACTGGCGGCATATTGATGTTGCCAAGCTAGGGGTCAAATCAGAGCTACAGCTGCCGGCCTACGCCACAGTCACAGCAACGCGGGATTCAAGCTGCATCTGCGATCTACACCACAGTTCAAGGCAATGCTTGATCCTTAACCCACTGAGTGAGGCCAGGGATGGACCCAGCAACCTCATGGCTCCTAGTCGGATTCATCTCTGCTGTGCCATGATAGGAACTCCAAGTATTATTATTTCTACTTGAAATGTTATCCCCATTTTTGATTGCATGCCATGGTGAACACAGATGAGCTAAAGGTAAGAAGGTCATATGCAGCTGGTTTTATGTTTGCTTCTCAAAATAAGTTGCTCTCAAATTAGTTTCTTAATACTCAGAAAGTCTAAAGTGAATCATATAAACTGAGAATAAATAAATGTTCTGTTTTGCTCAAAGCTTTTCTTAATCTCCAGGGTCTGAGTTAGGCGCTTATTCCTTTGTGTGTTTCATAATGATGTGGACATATATGTTTTATTGTTATGCTCAGCCCCTGATGTATTTTACAAGACTCTAAAGCAGGAAGAATATATTTTATATGTAGTTTTCTACTGCACAAGGCAGATGCTAGATGAAAACTTTCAATTTTCTTTATTAATAGTTCCACAAAGGCAATTTTTACTTTAAAACTCACTGTGTATAATAATACATATATATTTCTAACTGCAATGTATTTATATATAAGATGAGAAATTGAAATTGGGAAACTCGCTAAACATAAAAATCACTAAAGTACAGAAAAATTTTGAAACCTAAGCCATGAAACATAAAATAATGTATGCATACATAAACACACATACATACATATACGTATGGATATGTATATATGTGTAAACAACTATCAGACTGGTAATTTCTTAATAATTAAAAATATGCCAGGGAGAATAAAGAGCTATTATAATATTCTGCCACTAAAAATATAGATTTTTTTCAACCATTTTTTAAACTGATTGAAAATTACATAATAAAAATTAATAAGTGACAAGCACAAAGATTACTGCTCCAAGGTATTCATAGCATTTATTATGGTAAATATTACCTAGTGAGTGAAAAATCAAGTAATAAGACTTAGGGTACTCTAAAATGGATTTTGCATCATTATTAGTTTTTAGGTTTTCAAATAATTATAATAACAGGAAATACTCATAAGTTAAAGTTAACTTTAAAATGAAGGCCATGCAATTATTTGTGTGTGCTCATGTGAGCATGTGCCTTGGTGCAATTTCTAAAAAATATTATATGAAAAAGAAAATAAACCATCTGGTTTAAAATGGCAGAAAGATTTTTTTTTAATTTATCATGGCCCCACTATAGCAATTTTTAAATGAAAGTAAAGGAAATGAAAGGTATACTTTCAAAAGAAAAAAACAAACATACAAGAAACAACACATAAAAAATTCCGGATTATAGAGAAGACTTAGATAAATGTGGACTTTTGGCAACATGACATGAATTATGCAGAAAGACTTTTCTGTGATAGAAAAATTAGATCATTGATATGATAAGGTCTTTTTTAATGGATTGCTGAATTTCTTCAAGATCTATTCTCCACTCCTAGTAAAACAAACCAGCAAACAAAAATAAAAACAGGAAAAAAAAAATCTGTGATCTGGGACTCAGGCTGCGAGCAGTAAGTGGATGAGAAAGATTCCAAGAGGTTGGAAGATGATATCAACTTTATGAACTAGATACTAGGCCTAGGGCACTGGTAAAGTGCTTGAATATTTTCCCCTCATATTGAGATGAGACTTCTGGGGAGCTGTACTATCATCCCTGATTGATGGCATTCCATGGTTCCTGCCAGAAGCAAAAGCCTTCTCAACTCAGTTAAGATCAAGATTTCTTATAGATCAGATCAGCCAAAAATTCATAATCAAAAATCACCAACCACATGAAGAGGCAAGACACCACAAGGGAGAGTCAGAAGAGAAATAATAAGTAATTGATTTAGATATTTATGTACTACATTTATTGGAATTGACTGCTACAGAATATAGAACAAATAAGTGAGAAATGTTTAAACCAAAGACAGAATTCGAAAGATTAGAAGAAAATCAGGTATAATTAGGCAGTTAAGAAATAAATGAAATCTCTTAGAAAATGCAAAACATTATTGGTGACATTTTATATCTAAAGAATGGGTTAAAAATCATTTTAATTCAGCCAAAGTGTAAATTTATGACCTGAAGATATATCTGAATAAATTAACCAGAATTTGCAATTTAGAGAAATAAGGAAATGGGAAACATTGAAGAGAAATTAAGATACATCAAGAATTGAATGAGAAGGGCCAACAGGCATTTAATAAAAATAGAATGTTTTCAATTCTGACTAAGATTGACTAGGCCCACTAAAGCCTGTGTTTCCCTCTGATTACAATGAAAAACTCTGTAAAATACAGAAGGCAATTACCTGAGGACTCTGAAAAATAAAATCAGACAGATGGGGAAGAGGAATGAATTCTTGGAGAGGCAACTCATCTGGGTGTGAGTTCCTCATCTGTCTTTTAATTTTTTCATGGCTTTGCTTCAGGGAAGGCCTAGATCAGAGTTTAAAACAATACAAATTTACTACTTCACAGTCTGTAAATCAATAATTCAGGAATGGTAGTGCTGGATTCTCTCCCTTGGTTTTCACTTGACAAAAGTCAAAGTGACAGCCAGCCTGAATTTATATCTGGAAGCTCTGGAATAGGCTAGATCAGGTGGTAACAGAGTTCACTTCCTTCTCTTGTGGTTGTAGGTCTAAAGCCCTTGTTTTCTTCCTGGCTGTGACTCAGAAGCCATTCTTGCCTATTTGACTCTATCTCCTCCATCTTCAAAACTGGCAACAACTCACCGAATCTTTCAAGTGCTTCAAATCGGATTTCCTCTTCTGTTGGATTACAGCTCAGTTTCCAGGGATTAGAGAATGAGTTATTTAAGAAGCTATTTTAGAATGTAGGTTATCACACCTTGAAAACCACTAAGAGGTGATTGTTCACTTCTCTGAGTTTGTATAAGGTTGTAATTAATTTTTTTTTTCTCTCTCTCTTTTTTTTTGTCATTTTAGGGCCGCACCCAGGGCATGTGGAAGTTCCCGGGCTAGGGGTCTAATCGCAGCTACATCTGCCAAACCGGATCCGAGCCATGTCTGCAGCCTATACAGACACGTAGGATCATGGCAATGCCGGATCCTTAACCCACTGAGCCAGGCCAGGGATCGAACCCACAACCTCATGGTTCCTAGTCGGATTCATTTCCCCTGAGCCATCATGGGAACTCCAATTGTTTCTTAAATATTTGGTTTGGTCCACTTGTAATGTATTCCTCATCCACCATTTTCTTAATGGGAAGGCTTTAAATTATTATTTCTCTAAAGTCAATAGGATTACTCAAAATTTCTGTTTGCTTGTTGATCAGTGTTAAGGAAAATGCAAAAGGAACTTTTATATATTTGACAGTGTAGGAAATTGTTTATTCCCAATATGATTGCTGTAGTACTTATTGTTGAAATAAACCCAACTGTTAATTATTTGAAAAAAAAAAGATCCTATTTCTTCTTGAAATAAATTTAGGAATTTATATTTTTTTAGGAATGTATGCATTTCTTACTTCTAACCATTTTGCACAAATATTTTATTATATTATTCAATTCTCTTGCAAGTATTATATTAATATTCTATTTATTCATTATTAATATACAGTTTAACATATTTATCTCTTTTCCTAATCTTTTTTGAGGTATGTATCAAATTTATTAATCATTTTGAAATATCTACTAGCTTTTTTTTAGTTTCAGAATTAATTGCTATATTTACCTTTATTATTTTCCTTTTTTTCTACTTCTTTTGGGCCTATTCTGATGTTCTTTTTCTAACTTCCAAGTTGGATTTTGCATTTAAAAAAAAAATCAGTCACATTAAAAATATAGAATTAGGAGTTTCCGTAGTGGCTCAGTGGTTAACAAACACGATTAGTATCCATGAGAACTCAGGTTCGATTTCTGCCTCACTCAGTGGGTTGAGGATCCAGCGTTGTGGTGAGCTGTGGTGTAGGTCACTGACGCTGCTCGGCTCCTGCATTGCTCTGGCTGTGGCGTAGGCCAGGGGCTACAGCTCCAATTCGACCACTAGCCTGGGAACCTCCATATATCGTGGGTATGGCCTAAAAAGTCAAACAACAAATATATGTTATATGTCCCTGATGTGGAGTTTACAACTCTTGAATACAGAATTGATATTAGCCAATAGATAAAGTTTAACTGTGTTGTTTAAATATTTTCTATTCTTGTTATTTCTAAAAGCAGATTTAACCATCTATTTCTTAAAAGTTCATTAAAGCCTTCTGCTTTTATGAATATATTAATTTTCCCTTTTAGTCCTTTTAAAGTGTTTGGAAGTCATTTTATCATACATAAAATATTACATTTTTCTGCACAACTAAACCTTATAGTACTACATAGTTCCCCTTCCTTTTATCTCTCGGAATGGCTTAAGCCTCAGAATTACTTCATCCAATAAAACTGGAAACTAGGCCTTTTCTGTAGTTTTTTCTTTTTTATATAACCCTGGTTTCAATATTTCTTATTCCTTTTGTTTTAATCATGCCTATTGCAAATATATGGATATTGTTATTAAAATCCTGAACGCAATTTTAACTTTAACTGAAGTGTTTAGTCCATTTATACAAATACTGACTACTCTGGTCATTCAATTCATATCTAATAAATTAGTTTGTATTTCCCCCTTTTTCCTGCCTTTTCTATTTTCTCTCTTTTTCTATTGTTTTCTCTTGGATTAACCATTTTTCCTTTATTTGCCTTTTTTCCCTAATACTTTAGAAGCTACATTATTTACTTCTATTCTTCCAGTGACTGCCCTAGTAATTTTAACATGAATACTTAGCAAAGACTTACTTTAGTCAATATATCTATGCCATGGATTTGTTCTTTCTTCTTTCATTACCACCTCAGAAATATTTTAAAGGGGATTGTTTATAATTTATTTAGCATTTTCCAGCAATTTTGGCTGGGAAATGTTACATTAATTTGTTGGAAGCAGTAGCCCCCAAAGCTATAAACTGGAAAGAAAGCTTCACTTAAAACATGTTATTATACATTGGATTAAGATGGCGGAATAGAAGGACTGGAGCTCAACTTCTCTCCCAAAAAGCAACAACTACAACCAAATGCGGAGCAGCCTTCAACCAAATGGACTATAAACTTTCAAAAAAAGATATTCTACTCCAGAAGACAAAGAGGAGACCACATCAAGAGGTAGGAGGGGCGATTACACAATAGAAGCAACTCCATACCTACTGGGTGGGAAGCCCCACAGACAGGAAAGTAACTGCATCACAGAGACTCACAGGACTGAGAGTTCTGAGCCCCACGTCAAAACCCCATACCTGGGGACCGGACACAGGGAGAAAGAGCCCCCGGAGCATCTGGCATTGAAGGCCAGTGGGGCTTGTGTGCAGGAGCTCCACAGGACTGGGGGAAACAGAAACCCCATTCTTGAAAGGCACACACAGACTTTCACGTCCACTGGGTCCCAGGGCAAAGCAGTCTCCATAGGAATCCGGGTGGAACCTGACTACAATTCTTGGAGGATCTCCTGGGAAAACAGGGGTGACTGTGGCTTGTTTTGGGGGAAGGGCATTGGAGGTGAAGCTCTCGGGAACACTCATCAGTCTGCATTTCTCTGGAGAGGGCCATTTCTGGGAAAATCTGGTCCCTCCCATCAGTGCTGAGAAGCCCCAGGCCAAACAATAATCCAGGTGGGATCACAGCCCCACCCATCAGGAAACAGGCTGCTTAAAGACCCCTCAGGTACACAGCCAGCCTCTAATCTCATCCAGAGACAAACCCCATCCATCAGAGGGAGAGGAATCAACCTCATCTACCAGTGGGCAGGCATCAGTCCCTCCCATTGGGAAGCCTACAGCAAGCTCCCTCCATACCAACTTTAGCCACAGGGGAAACAAACGCCAGATCTAAGGGAGGCTACAACTCTACTGTTGGCAAAAAGGTCACCACACCAAAAACCTATAAAAATGAAAAGACAGAAAACTTTAACTCAGATAAGGGAGAGAAAGAAAAGCCCAGAAAAACAGCTCA
Organism: Catagonus wagneri; assembly: GCA_004024745.2. Lineage (NCBI taxonomy): Eukaryota > Metazoa > Chordata > Mammalia > Artiodactyla > Tayassuidae > Catagonus > Catagonus wagneri. Next base: position 3,398,759 of record PVHT020000173.1, on the reverse strand, counting down.
GTGATGATGAGATTACCAGCCTCCCAGAAAGAGACTTCAGACTGTTGATGCTGAAGATGATGCAAGACATTGGAAAGAGACTGGAGGCAAAGTTTGATCATTTACAGGAAACACTGAGCAGGGAAATACAAGCTGTAAAAATTAAACAAGAAGAGATGCAAAATACAATAACTGAAATAAAAAAATTCATTAGAAGCAGCCAACAGTAGAATACAGGAGGCAGAAGAACGAATCAGAGAGGTGGAGGACAGATTAGTGGAAATCACTAATGCGGAAGAGAAAAGAAATAAAAGATTGAAAGGAAATGAGCTGAGTCTCAGAGAACTCTGGGATAATGTGAAACGCACCAACATCCATATTATAGGGGTGCCAGAGGGAGAAGAGAGAGAGAAGGGGACAGAAAAACTATTTGAAGAGATAATAGCTGGAAACTTCCCTAATATGGGAACGGAAGCACTCATTCAAATCCAGGAAGCACAACGAGTACCATATAAAATAAACCCAAGCAGGAACACCCCCAGACACATATTAATCAAAATGAGCAAAATTAAAGACAAAGAAAATTTTGAAAGCAGCTAGGGAAAAGAAACAAATGACATGCAAGGGAACCCCAATAAGGTTATCATCAGATTTCTCAGCTGAAACCCTACAGGTCAGAAGGGAGTGGCATGATATACTTCATGTGAGGAAAGGGAAAAACTTCCAACCAAGATCGCTTTACCCTGCAAGGCTCTCATTCAGATTTGAAGGAGAAATTAAAACCCTTACAGATAAGCAAAAGCTAAGAGATTTCTGCAACACTAAACCAGCTTTACAACAAATCTTAAAGGAACTTCTCTAGTCAGAAAGGAAAAGGCCACAACAAGAAACAAAAACACCACAAATGACAAGGCTCATCAGGAAAGGCATATATACAGTAAAGATACTAAATCATCCATGCGCAATTATTCTTCTCAAGTGCGCACGGAATATTCTCTAAGATTGATCACATCCTGGGCTACAAATCAAGCCTCAGTAACTTTAAGAAAATTGAAATCATATCAAGCATCTTCTCTGACCACAATGCTATACAACTGGAAATCAACAACATGAAAAAAATGGCCAAAAATACAAACACTTGGAGACTAAACAACACGCTACTAAACAACCAATGGATCACTGAAGAAATCAAAGAGGAAATTAAAAAATACCTAGAAGCAAATGACAACAAAGATGCAACACTCCAAAACCTCTGGGATGCAGCAAAAGCAGTTCTAGGAAAAAGTATTTAGCAAAACAAGCCTACCTCAGGAAACAAGAAAAAGCTCACATAAACAAACTAACTTTACATTCAAAGCAGCTAGAGAGGGAAGAAGCCAGGTCATGGAAACAACTTAAATGCCCATCGACAGAGAAGTGGATAGGGAAGAGATGGTACATACACACAATTGAGTATTACTCAGCCATTAAAAGGAACGAAATAACAACAATTACAGCAACATGGATGGACCTAGAAATTATCGTGCGAAGTGAAACCAGTCAGACAATTAGACAGCAACACCCAATGCTACCGCTTACATGAGGAAACTAAAGAGACACAGTGAACTTCTTTGAAGAACAGACAATGACTCACAGATTTTGGAAAATCGTGGTTTTTCAAATAAGACAATCTGGGGGGTGGGGGGATGCACTGTGGGTTTAGGACACAAAATGTATCACATTGACTTGTGATGATCTTTGTACACCTATAACTGAAATAAAATTCACTGTTTTGTCATTAAAAAAACATGTTATTATATAACTTTTTGAAACCGACTTTAAAAAAAAAAGGGTTTTGACCTGGTTCATTTGAAAAACTGAATGAAATGGAAAAATACTAGAAAGATAAAAAATGCCAAAAATATTCCAAGAAGAAATCAAAAATACAATTAGATTAATAAAATTTAAGAAACTGAAAACAGAATTCTTTACATATAAATTCTACCAAAATTTTAACAAATATTACATTATTTCAGAAAAATATTTTTACTATTAAATTGTTCTTGACTACTAATCTCTTTTTCTATTATAGCCATTTCATTTTAGGTCACTGATATTTCTTATAGAGATTTTTCTTTCTTTTTTTAATTTTTAGGGTCACACCTGCAGCATATGGAAATTCCCAGGCTAGGGTTGAATCCGAGCTGTAGCTGCTGGCCTACACCACAGCCATAGCAACACCAGATCCGAGTGCACATGTGACCTACACCACAGCTCACAGCAACACCAGATCCTTAACCCACTGAGCAAGGCCAGGGATTTAACCGGCATCCTCATGGATGTTAGTCAGATTCATTTCCGCTAATTCGAGATGGGAACTCCTGGAAATTTTTCTTACAGCAATTTGAAAATCTTTGTCCTTTATAAAAGCAGAAAATTTCATAGTTTAAAAAACTAACACATTTGTTAATAGTCCACTTCTTTCAGCTTTGGAGCAAGTTAAGACTATGGATATCCAAGATTTTCATTCATCCCTTAATAAATATTTCCTGCTCTGGGATCATATTTTATAACTGATTTTAAAAGTGCCATATAGTCAGTGAATCTTTTCATCCACTTAATGTTGTAACTAATTCATCGTAGATGATCTGATTAAAGTTAATAGCATATTGAGATTTTCTATAGCTTTGGTGGACATTAGTTAATTCTACTTTAGAATTTTTCCAGGCTGGAATCCTTGATGCCAGGTTGTGGACACTAATTTTTGTGGTCCTGATCAGTTACCTGTTGAAATTGATCCAGTACTAGGTTTTGAGGGAAATTTTGGTTTTGGTATTAATATCATGATGGCTAGGTAAATATAAATTTATTTCCAAAAAGATCAATATAGTATACTTTGCTAGTCCATTTGCAGGGAAACTAACCTTCAAATATGTGTGATTAATTCAATAACATTTGGTCTATTTAAAGTTTCTAATATCTTAGGGTTAAATTTTGATCATTTGTAGTTTCCTGAAAAATTACCGATTTCTTATAGTTTTTTTCAGTTGTTTTGTACAGTTTTTGTAGAATGACTATTGTGTTCCCTTGTTATTTTAAATATTATATATGTGGTTATTTCCTTATTACTTATATGCCTTTCTATATATGATTTTTTAAATATTAGGTTAGCTAGAAGCTATTTTACTAGTTTATTTAATAAACTGCTTATTATTATTTATTAGTTCTACCACTTTTCTGTTATCTAATTCTTATTCTTGTGTTCACTGCTGTTAAATCTTTTGAATACCTTTCCTTACAGTAATTTTCTATCTACTTCTATTGAATACTCAAATATTTCATATTCTTTGTCAGTAATGCAGTCACTAGGTCTCTATATTTTCTTTTGAAAATTAAGAATTTTTAATATGCCACAAGTTCTAATACATTGTATATTTCTTATATTTTTATTTATTATTCCATTTGTTTCTATTTTTTATTTGACTAATTGTCCTTATTGTCAGCTTGCCCATTTGATAGTGAGTTTAATAAAACTCACAACATATAATAATAATCCACGTAACATATAGTTCACCCTTTCAAAGCATATAATTGAGTGGTTTTTAGTTTTTCTATTTTCATTTTTATTTCTGGTCAGCTCATTTTAACCATAAATGTGATTTAATTATATATCAACTTTTCGAAATTAGTTGACATTTCTTCTCCACCATAAAACGTAGTCAATTTTTGTTAACAGGGCTGCATGCTTGAACAAAAGGTAAATTACTGCTTTCCCATATATGAAATTTATCTCTGCTGTTTGATTCAATGTGAAATCATTTCAATTATTTAATTATTCTTTTATTGTAATGACAGATATTCTTGAACTTAGGCCTGTTTTAATATTTTTTTTAGAATTTTTTAATGCTTATTTTGTCTTTAACGTTTTTATTCCTAATGTTTGCCTTTATATTTTTTTGGTTCTATGTCTAAACTTAATTAAATTCTTATTCAATCCTTACCATATTTCCATTTAACATAGTCTTCCTTTCTTTCTTTCTTTTTCTTTCTTTCATTTTGGTTGAAATTCATCATCATTTATTATTGCCAAAAGAGGCTATATTCACAAAAGCTGTATTTCTTGAATTATTCTGCACTAGTAGAACGGAAGATCTAGAACATACTAGTTTACACAAGTAGAAGGGAAGATCTAGAACACACTACAATATTGGTTAAATCACAATTTTTCCATTTATCATCTTTATCCTTTTGCCTGCAGATGACTACAACAGTTCCAGACTTCGCATCTATATAAAATTATAAGGAACAAAGGATAAGAAACACAGCCCTTTTGTCTCTCTATTAGCACCAATTTCTCAGGAGACAGATAATGTACCCCAATATCCCTATAAAACATTTCTTTGCATATCATTGATTCATATTGTGTCATACCCATTGCTGAACCAGTTGATGTTGCTAGAACACTGTGTGATAACTGCATAGGACACAGTTACTGAACCTATTACTGAGAAGGCAACACTGACTTCCAATACTGTGGGAGTAGCATGGGGAGGGACAGCTACCTAGAAAAATCCAGGGTAGCATTTTGAAATAGGGAATGGATGCTGGTTAAGGAAGCAGCAATAGTCTCATCTTAGTTTCTTTCTAATTATTTCTCTGTTTTGAAAGGGAGGCATTCATTCTGTACCAGCTGGTAATCAAAGCTCAGTGCTGGAGACCAGCCAGGGGACTATGCAGAGTCAGCATGACACTTAGATTTAGACATGGTATTCTGAACATTTTCTTAAAACCTCTGCTGGGTACTGTGACCCTAGAGGAGTCTTCTTTTTCTCTTAAGAGTTCTCTCTTAACTTTCCTTTGGGCTGAGCAGGTACATTTCAGCCTGGTATGTGATGTCATTACATGTATATGTATCTTTTGTTTTAATACTTATTCCCACCCATGTGACTGTCACAGCTATAGAGTTGGTTACCTTCCAAGCCCTTCTCCTCTACTCTGCCACACTGATAATCTGACTATTGAAAAAAGAGACTGTGCCCTTAATATTCTTGTTCATCTTCACATTCTCTGATAGGCTTGAATTTGGCTCAGGTACATGCCTAAACTGCATCTGTATCCTATGTCCTTGTATTCTGGGGTAAGTGATTGCCGGTTTCAAAAATTCAGAGAGATTCAAAGCAGTGGGGCTGCTATGTTGAAATTTTCCAATTTTTTTCAATGTTTGTATTAGTTTCTAAGAAACTCAGTATTGAATATTAAGTCAAATTTAAATTATAGAAGTCTCAACTAAATCATGGTTCACCACATTTCCTTTAATGGTAAACTAATGCATCTAAGCTGAAATTTTGCATCTAAACCATGCATCAGAATCGTCTTGGTAGAATGAATAATGGTGCATATAGGTGACTGTGCTTCCAAACCCTTTCCATTTTATCTCCAAACTGCACAAACTATAAAGGACATTTTTCTGTGAGATATCGTACATTCATTTCTTCCAAACTCAAAATTTTGAGACAGCTCATAAAAATACATTTAACACTACAAGAAAAAATAAAGAAAAATATGAAGTATGCCATATTTCAAGGGTTTTTCCAAACTGCAATGAACTAATTTGGAATATGATCTGATGATAAAAAAGTTTCTTTATGACTTTATGCAAAAACATTCTTATGAAATATTTTGTAAATGATATGTTACAAATATATTGGAAGAGATGTCTGTATAAAGGAAGAATAATGTTATAATGTATGGATTAATTTTTTCTAAAGAAAAATATTGTTTCACTTAAATGTTTAATTCTGCAATCGTTTTCAGGCATTTGAGTATTAATACACATTTAAAAGGGTTTAAGGAGTTAACAAAGTGATTATTACCATATCATTCTATCTTATTTTTATCTGAATTTAATAAAATACCGAGTATTTTGGTAGCGGCAAAATAATAGCTATTACCAAACAGTCAAGGTGGCATATTTATTCTACAATTTGATATAAGCTGCATTTCACTCTTTAATCATATATGCTTCAGTAATTAGCTGAAGCTTATTCAGGAACTTCTATTGCAGGCACAAAGTGCTTTATAAAGGCTAAGTAAAGACTAGTTTAACACCAAGGGTAAAAGCAGTGGGGTACACTTCTAATTGCAATATGTCAACAAGCTATTCATACCTTCTTAGATTTTTAAAATAGTATATGGTTTGTAATTTTATGAAACGAATGTGTACTCATGAATTAGGCACACTCATTTAAAGGAAAAATGAATAGAAACAGATAATAAGCCATAAGCCTATTATGAACCTTTATAGGCTTGAAAACAATATAATTACAGTTTTGTGATTTTTTTGGTGTTTTATTATAGTAGGTTTTCTCACAAATAAGAACAGTATTCTATTTTCTAAAATAACTGTTAAATCTATTGATATATAAATGAACACTCAAGTCTACTCTTGGTCATGCTTCTCTGTGGTTGAGTTTTATGGAAACAAGCTTTTTTTTTTTTTAAGTGTAGAAACTTTTTGCACTCTAGAGTACAAAAAAGGAAAGATTTTCAAAGGAAAATCCACCCTAGGCTCTGAATAATATTTGTATAGTATTACTTCGTGGATAGGATCAAAAGATACTTATTCTCTATTTTTCATCCTCTCTCTAAACATTCATCTTGGAGCCTTGTTTTCTTTCATAACAGAAGGCTTGCAAACCCCAGGCGTTTCTGAATACTGAGGCATGATATTACGTCTACATTGAAGCCCCCAGTCCATCTCCCTAATGATCTACTCTGCTATTTGCTGCTTTCTTTCCTTCAAATGCCTCGGTAAGCTTCTCCAAGGTATAGCTGGATAGTTTCACTTACACTCTTTTCTCAGTTGTGTCAAACTGAGTTAGGTGTTTTCTTATCTGCTTTTCTATAATATCTTGGAGATATGTTCCCTTGAATTCACAGACTTTACAAATTCTGTTAAGTTTTTATCTTTTATACAGGAGATTTTTGGTTATATTAATAACCAATACATATATAATCTTCCCCAGTCCTAAATTTTTCTATATGCTTAGTAAATCCCTATTCATCCTGCAAGATCCAGCTCAAATATTACCTATCATAACTACTAACCAAAGATATTAGTAGTTATTTTTCCTTATCTTCATAGCATTTATTCATTACTCATCACATTTATTATAAATTTATTAAGTTTTTCACATTTCAATTTATTTTAGTTGCAAAAAGTATACAGGTTAACTTTAAAAAAAAAATCAACCACCACTCAAAGAAAATCATCGTTACCTCCTTACTGATTTTGTGCTTTATAGTGTAAGTCCCATATATAGGAACTACCTCAATGTAAAACCACTTTCCTACCAACAAAGACAGAAACAAAACAAACTTTAATGAGTCCTTTCACTGAGAGACAAAGTATTTTATAAATATATTGCGATATAAGGATAAACATGAATAATCTATATTTATATTCTGTAAATTTTTATACTATGCCTAGCAGATAATAGTTGCACAGTAAGTATGAAATATTATCCTAAATCATAGTTTGTTGTTTGTTTGTTTGTAGTTTTAATACAGTGGATATTTTAAAGCTTGAGATTAACCAAGCTTTAAATTGTTATATTCAATTGGCTAGTTTCCATGCAGGGTCAACTATTTAGACAGAAGCACTCAACATTTGGACTTAAAAGATACTGTGACATGCTAAGAAACTGAATGTATGATTATAATCTAGAGATAAATGTCACAGAATAACTTCAAGTATTTAGAAAAACTCCATTGGATTATAGATTATATTTCAGAAGTCAGTGCTGGGGCATTGTTTTAAGACCTATCATGACAAAAAAAAAGAAAAAAAAACCTATGACAAGACATTTAGCTTAAGCAAGAAATACACTTAGAGAAAAATAAGAGCTTGTAAGAAATTTGTTTTGTCATTTTAAAGCTGCAAAGAAGGCAAATGGTTTGTCTCCTCCAAACAATGCCAGTTACCACTTTGCAAACAGATATGGCAAGATACTCAAGAAACAACTGGGGCTAGAATAATTTCTGGAAAATTGCCATTCCTGCTTCATAGTCTTTATTATTTCAGCCATTGTGACTGAACTTACTCCTCAAATACTTTCTGGTCATGCATCCCTATGAAAGTGAAAGAGGTTACTAAGTTTCAAAGCTTTCATTTCTATGACATTGTTAGCAGTTAGTCTTGCTTGAATTTTCACAGAACACATGGGAATATTTTAACAGAAAGCCTCGCTAGAATGGATGAGATAGTTATTAAATATCAAACACGAACTTAAGTGGACTAGCAGTGAGATATGTAGAAAGAGATTATGATGTTGAAAATCAGAAGTTGGATTTTATTAAAACAGACTTCACAGGAAAATACTGGTTCCCAAATCAGCATTCATTTTCTCCCCCAAATGTTTAATCCCTTATTCCTCATCTATGCAGTTCTTGTGTTTCAAGTGAAACTGTCTCCATCCTGGCATCTTAGGGGCAGGGACTTGACTAGTTTAACCATCAACTCCAATCATTCTTATATCCATGGCCAGTGACTGGCTAGGGAAACTAGGCTAAGTGAAAGAATACATGGCATTCTTTGAGGACATTTTGGACATTTTGACCCAATTAGGATCTAAGAGATGTAAAAAAGTAGTTGAGAGAGACTTTTGAGAAAGAATTTTCTTTCTGTTAAATGAGAATGATCAGAAGAGATAAGATCTTTCTTCTTTGTCCTCTGCGTATTATGTACACACTTGAGGCTCTCAACTCAGCAATGTGAGAATGAGGCTGGAAGGTTCAGAAGCTGTGACTCAATCATTGCTTAGACTTGCGCATGCACAGGTGTGAGTGGAGAGAGCTCCTCATTGATCATGCCAATACAAGTCAGGTTTTTCTGATGCTTCATAGAAACAGGGATTCCCTTTGAATGTAAGAGTGCTTTATTTTACTTACTACTTATATTTAGTTATCTTATTAAAAACATTTCAGAGGGGTGTAGGAATTGTCATTTTTAATTAAAATCCACAAATTATCCTTTAATTTTAGGCAATAACTATATTTTTCCTTACATAATCTCTCTTTTCACGAACTTTTTCATAAGATTGTGCTTTTTTACATACTGATTTCACTAGATAAATAAAAATTGATTTGTTTATTTATGTGGTGGTGGTACATATATCGTGTTTTCTACCACATGAGCAATGATATCTGTGTATAGGAAATATGACCCAGGGAATGATATGTACACATCATCTTGAAGTATTTGTAGTTTTTCCTTCTAACTAGGTATCATTCACATACAAGGAGGCAATTATTTTGGTATGTCAGTTTTACATGCTAGCTTACCGAATAGTTTTATTGCTTTTATAATATTTCTACTTGTTTTCTTGGGTTTTAACAAGTATGATCACATCATATGCAACACCCATCTTCTTCTGTCTTTGTGTTCCTGGTTCTCACGCCTTCAAAAACGGACTGGAATCTATATCATCTTTTCTCCTGTTTCTCGGGCCTTTGGACTTGTACTGAATTGCACCACAGGCAATATACTATTAGTTCTGTTCCTCTAGAGAACCCTGACTAATACAACACTCAAGCTTCTTGTATTCATATGTTATCTTTTGACACCCAGCCACTGCATATAAGGCAATGATTTGTCATATTCTATTTTTCCTTGTATCTCCCTCTTCTATCCCTTTTTTCCTTTTTTAAAATCTATTTTTTATTTTATTTTTTATTTAATGATTCCTTTTTTCCTTTTTAAAAGCAGATAGTATATGCAAAATATTTACACTCAGCCCCACCTTTGTTTCAGTGTTATATATACTATATATAATTATATATGTTCTATATTTGTAAACATATATATGGTTTTATACATTAGAGGCTCAAGAGAAATTTATACAGAATTACTTCAATCAGCTCTGGGTGTTTAAACTCATCTTCTGGAAGACTGTTCCGGAAGGATTCATAAACTTGAATTATTGCATACTTTTTTCTAGTTATCTTGATACTTGAAAGGAAGCTTGGCTACATAAAAAATTACTGGCTCACATTTTTTTCCTTTGTGCATCTGGTAGGTATTGTGCCATTATCTTCTTGAATTTAATGTTCATCCTAAGTAGTGTAATACTAATATTACTTTCTTTGCCTTGCCACAGCATTGATGCATGTCTGATTAGAGACTGATAGTTCTTATCTGTTATCTTTAAGATCTTTCAATCTTTAAGTGTTTAAGTGTTAATATTTAGCTCCTAGGCCGACTTTCCTAGGTGCACTGTGCATACATTAGATATGGTGATGCAGGCATTTTTTAAATGAGGGCTTCTTGTATTCTAATTATATATATTCTGATTTTTTTGGTTGTTACTATTGTTATGTTTCGTTCTTTTTTTTTTCTTTTGGTACTTCTGTTACGTGTACAGTGGATTTTCTTTAATGGTTTTACATTTGATCCTCTTTTTCTTCCTGACTTCTATGTCTTTCTCCCAGTTCTATTACCTATTATTTTTTTCTCATTATTATCCTTTCTATACTATTTACTATACTTTAAGTAGTTTATATTTGATTTGGGGTAAGTTATAATTCAATCTTAATTTATAAGTTAATTTTGAATTATTTTCAAGTTTTGTCATTTCATATTTAACATCATCTATTACCTGTCTCTCATTACTGGTCCTTTTTTTCAAAGTTTGTGATGTCTATTTTTTAATATTCTCTCACATCTACAATTTCTCATTTTGCTATTTTAAATTGTGGCAGGAAATCTACTTATAGAAAGGTTTTGTTACTGTTTTCTTTAAATTATTTTTATTTTTCCATTATAGTTGGTTTACAATGTTCTGTCAGTTTTCTACTGTACATCAAAGTGACCCAGTCACACATACATATATACATTCTTTTTCTCACATTATCCTCCATAATGCTCCATCGTAAGTGACTAGATATAGTTTCTGGTGCTATACAGCAGGATCTCATTGTTTATCCATTCCAAAGGCAATAGTTTGCATCTATTAACCGCAGATTCCCAGCCCATCCCACTCCATCCCCCTCCTCTTTGGCAACTGCAAGTATGTTCTCCAAGACTAAGTTTCTTTTCTGTGCTAAGGTTTATTTGTACTGTATATTAGATTCCAGATATGAGTGATCTCATTTGATATTTGTCTTTCTCTTTCTGATTTACTTCACTTAATGTGAGAGTCTCTAGTTCCATCCATGTTGCTGCAAATGCCATTACTTTGTTCTTTTTTTTTAATGCTGACTAGTATTCCATTGCATATATATACCACATCTTCTTCATCCATTCATCTGTCAATGAACATTTAGTTTGTTTCCATGTCTTGGCTGATGTGAATAGTGCAGCAATTAACACACGGGTGCATATGTCATGTGCTCTCATCTATGAAACTGTTTTGATTCCTATTTTAATTTCTTTTTTTTATAGAATGCATAATTTTCTTCTTTTTCCACGTTTTACTTTCCTGGAGTAGTGACTGGGAGGATATTCCTTTTTGTGAGGCTGGGGTAGCAGATAGTATTTTCAAGTTTCATATCAAAGGCTCTGTTTCATTGCAATAGGGAGTGGTAGTTTCCATATATTAAGTCATTGTTTGATGATGGGGATAGTTAGCTTGTGTTTTTGCATTCTGTTTTGTTACAGTAGGTTACTCATCATCAGTTGCTTCTTTTCCTCCCCTTAAATCATCTGCTGACTCCTAAACGAAATCACAGATGCAGAAATCATGCAATATCAGGTAACTGAAAATCCTCATGGAATGCCACAGGGTATAGTCATATAAAGCCTTTTTATAGGTAAAGGACACATTTAGCAGGAGAGGAAACACTCAGGTATTTACGGAGAGGCCCCAGATGTACAGGTGCAACCCTCTGGGGTCCTACCTCAGTCACACAGGACCTGCTTCATTTTTGGTTTATCTGTACAAGATACTGTGGTTACATCAGAACCAAGACACAGGTTTACTGAGGAGTCTTTTATACTTGCTGGTCACATAGCTAAAACTAGTCTTTATAACTCCTTAAACCAGCAGTAAAACTATCAATCTATATGTACATTTTCACTAACCAATGTAGCTAACAAACTAACAGAGCATGTCTCCAGGGCAATTTTAGACTTGACACATCTCATAACTCAATAACTAGTCTATTTCATTCTTTCTTGGGGCAAAGGTTAATAGCAGATTTCCAGGATTCCCTGGATACAAACTTAGAGCTACCCAGACAAGCTGCAATTTACCCCTGCTCTTTAACAACTCTCCTCTAAGACATGTTCCCAAAACTGCCTTTCTAAGCCCCTCCTCATTGTTCCTGTTGCCCATGTTATGATTTACAAGCCTAAGAACTGCTCTTTGTAGCTTCCACTCAGGGTGGGGTTCTCCATTTATGGACATGAACGCTGGGTAACATTCCCTGACTTTCAACACCACTGGTCACTGGCCCACAACTGTCTCCAGACTGACATACAGATGTGGGCTCTGGATCAACTCTAATCTCAGTTGCTTATTTCCCCTTTTACCACTAGGCTGGGCTTTATAATATTCTCTGTTTCCTGGTTATGCTGCAAGTGTTTTAATTTAACTTCTCTTTTAATATTTATGGCATCTGGTGAAGGCGTGGAAAGAATGATGTCTATAGAGACCCCATTAGAAACAGCCGCCTTGGCTTTTAACTTTTCAATCGTACAGGAGCTAAAATTGCTTTAGTGACAGGAGAAATATCCTTTTCTATCACATTTTTTTCCTATAGCAATGGATACACCAATCATGTTTCTTTCTTTTGCTTTGCACCACTGTTTTCAATTTCAGAGGATTTCAAAATTTAAACTGTTTACCTAATTGTTCCCTTTCTATCATTACCTCTTTATCAAGTAGGGCTAACATCCTGCTGTATTTGCCCTTTTTTTTTGCCTTTTTGCCTTTTCACTTTTAGTATCTGACATTAGTTCTCCTAAAATGTTCTCCCAGATTCCACTGTGAGTTTTCCATAGCAATATATACACGTTCAATAAATTCTATTCCAACCAAAAACATCTGTAAATTGAACAAATGATGATACCCTCACCTCCTTAAGTAGTATACATTCATAAATTAGGAGTTGTCGTGGCTCAGCGGAAAGGAATCTGACTAGGAACCATGAGGTTGCAGGTTTGATCCCTGGCCTCGGTCAGTGGGTTAAGGATCTGGCGTTGCCGTGAGCTGTGGTGTAGGTTGCAGAGGAGGCTCAGATCCCACATTGTTGTGGCTGTGGCGTCGGCCGGTGACTATAGCTCCGATTAGACCCCTAGCCTGGGAACATCCACATGCCTTGGGGGTGGCCCTAAAAAGGACAAAAAAAGACAAAAAAAAAAACTACCTCCCATCAGACCAACATTTAATCAAGCCTGATTAAATGTGAGTCCCTTCTACGACTTCCCATAATTACTTCCATATTCTTCTAGTTATCTTCTTTTAGAAACTTTATACTGTTAACACTCCAGATTGTGCCCTTACCTTAATTTGTACAACTCTGTGGATTTGAAACTTGGTAATTGATATAAAAATACTCTAGGTCTATTGTTGAAGACTTCATTTTTAAAATATGTCCAGATTTTATGAAAAAATTTATCTATCCTAACTACCTAAAGGAATTTTCCCAGGATCTTTCTGATACTTCAAAGGTTTCTTCATTGGCTCTTCTTATTCACAATGCCTCTGGAGACATCCAAGTTGGACTCCAATGTCTTCCCACAAATAGTGATCTGTTCACCAGCCACAATACATGCCTCTTTGCTATCTCTGTCCTCAGTACTACTTAGGAATGTGCATATCTCCTTTTCTCTTTTATACATGTCTAGGCTGACCAACTGGAAAGAAATATTTATCCTAAGCAAATAACATCCTTGAACATGTCTTCCATTATAATCTTCTTTATTTCTCTACTGATTGTAAGAAAAAAAATCTGCTTTTAAACCAGTATTTCTTTGAGAAATACTAATTCCTGGAACCAAAACACAGGTATGAACTTTCAAAAATTTCTTCTTAGCATTGTAATTAATTCCATATTTTTCTGTACCTTAAACCAAGATGATTACTTATCCAATAAGGACCAAGAAGCCTTTTAGCTGTTCATAGATTAAATACGTATCAGTCTCATAATTTAGGTAAATCAAGTCACATGTGCCCTTTGGCCTTGGATACAATTTAAATCAAGAGAGAGGAACAGATTTGGTAACAGATACTGAGGTGCAGGTCTTAAAACTTAAAAGGCAATATAGAAATTCCTTTATTTTGTTAATCCCCTAAGCTGCTATTTTAGCTAGGAAATAGTCATGGGAGCAATGTTCTTTTGTCCAAATGATAGAAAGAGCCTGAGTAATAAAATGCTGTCTATTTGGTGGACTTGTATCTGCCTTTACCATGAGTCCTAACTTCTCAGTGTGAGGGTCAAAATTCTCTTGAGTCTTCTTCTAAGGTACCTTAGACAGCCCTTCCTAACCTCAGGATCTCTTAAATACTAGAAGTCTCAGAAAAGTGGTAACCTTCCTAGATTCAGAGCCTTCCTAGATTCCTAGCATCGTCTTTGTTTATTGGAAATTTTAAATGCAGTTGTGGTCCCTTACCTGAGGATACTATCAAATCATTGCCTAATCCTTCAAATATGATGAGTCATTTTTGCTGAAATTTGTTTTTGAGGCTACCAATCTTTTGAGGTTCACTCCTATTTAATTCAGTTGACGTGGCTGTGTGCAAAGCTCAGTGTCACCAGGAGTAATTTTGGTCCCCTAAGTCTCCTTGTTGGGGCCTATGTTCAACGATTTCTAACAATAACTTAAGGGGCTTTCTGTCTGCCATTTTTTCCAGCACCTACAACAGTGATTGGCATATATTAGATGCTCAATGAATGCATTCTAAGGTTGAACCCTCCAAAATGAAAAGCAATGTGTCACTTTATGAGTTGTTCATTTTTTTTTTGTCTTTTTAAGGCAATGTGTCACTTTATGAGTTGTTCATTATTTTTTTTTTTTGTCTTTTTAGGGCCACACCTACGGCATATGGAGGTTCCCAGGCTAGGGGTCAAATCGGAGCTACAGCTGCTGACCCATGCCACAGCAATGCCAGATCCGAGCTGCATCTGTGAGCTACACCACAGCTCACGACAACATCAAATCCTTAACCCACTGAGAAAGGCCAGGGATCGAACCTGCAAACTCATGGTTCCTAGTCAGATTCTTTAACCACTGTACCATGACGGGAACTCCATGAGTTGTTCATTTTAATTGAAAAATACCTTAGCATTGTGATTGAAATTAGTTTCTTGATGCCATAGTTATATATGCAGAATGACCTTTATAAATGATTTAATGACTCTGGTGGGCATCATCTCATCAAGCAAGTTTCTTTTCTCATAAGAAATGTTAATGAATGAATGGGCTTGAGAAAACAACCAGAGGGTGATTCTACTTCAGCATAAGTAATAGAGCAAATGTCTTCAGCTCTCTATGGAGAGACAAAGGGATAAGGGATTAACATGTACCCTGTTCAGGCACATATTAAGTTTTCACATAGACCAGGTACATGCAGTTGTTTGGGCTTTGAACCATCTCTGAGAATTATGACAATAAAATGATTAACCCTATGATATTTTACCTCTCCACAGTTCAGCTGAAGGGGAGTAACACAAATTTTATTAAACAGAATTTTTTATAACAGCATTATAGCACCATTTTCTATGTTCATAAAGAAACATTCCATTTTTTTTGTCTTTTTTTTTTTTTTAGGGCTGCACCCATGGCATATGGAAGTTCTCAGGCTAGGGGCTGAATTAGAGCTATGGATGCCGGTCTGCACCACAACCACAGCAATGCCAGATCCGAGCTGCATCTGTGATCAACACCACAGCTCACAGCAATGCCAGATCCTTAACCTACTGAGCAAGGCTAGGTATCAAACCCTCATCCTCACAAATATTAGTCAGATTCACAACCACTAAGCCATGATGGGAACGCCAAGAAACACTTTTTAAAGCAAGGTTATAAACAGCTTTGCAAAAGCCCAGATTAAAGTTATTTTGGTAATGCTTACATGGTTAATACTGAAGCTGCAGAGATCATTAGAAATTTTAACCTTGGCAGAAAGTCCCTTAACAGCAAAATAAAAGTGTAAAACAAACGAACACTCAAAAAACAAATTCAATTAGCCCCATACTTGAGGTTATGTTGGGAAATAGATATTGAAGAGAATTTACTGTGTTGTTGTAACTTAAACCAATGTAAGACTCCAAAGAGTTCTTTTTATTATGTGATGAATGCTAACTGGAAAAAAAGAAGATAGATATGTGAAGAGAAGCACACCATTTTGGAGCTGCAAATGACTATAGATTAAGTCCACTGTCACTTCTCAGATATGGACACCAAATAAAACCATTAAACATCCTGTTAATGGCAAACAAGTGTCCAGAGCACTCTCTCCTTTTGCCCTTTATCTCAGTCCCCTCATGGATTTACCTGTCTTCTATTCCAGTCATAATCTATCACTAATTTCCTTGTAGTTTCTTTAACTCATTTATCCCCTTGTCCTCTTATCCCAACTTCCAAGAAAAATCTATACTCTGAATAAATCCATCACATTTAATGTTTGGGCACGTACCCAAGCTGCTGACCCTATCAGGGTCACCCATGAGTCATATCTTCTCACTCCCACCCTTCCCCATCTAGCTCCAAATCGCCAATGACTACTGATTATCAACACTTCCAACTTCCACTCAAGGCTTCTACTTTTTCCCTATTCCCACCACCACCTCAACATGCAGCCCATCACTGAATCTCAAAATTATTACCATCTCAAAATTATTACCACAGAACATTTCAAACACATATGAAGATATAGAGAAGATTATAACGAAGTTCCTCAGCACTCATCTTCAGTAATCTAGTAGTTATCATGTAATGGCTAATCTTATTTCTATCTTCAGTTACATCATAAGTTGTCTAGGCATTATTAATTTCATTCATAAATATTTCATAACATAGCCATAAATATTAACAAATGTTAAAAATTCATAATACTATTGTCACATTTTAAAATTACCAAAAATTCCTTAATATTTTCAAATATTCAGTCAGTGACCTACTTCCCCCGTGGTCTAATACATTTTCTTGTTTTTCAGTTTGGTTCTTTTCCCTGGGATCCAAATAAATTCCATAACTGAAATTGGGTGGTAAATTTCTATAGTCTCTTTTTTTCTATATTATATATATATGTAATCTCCTATATATATATAGTCTATAGAGACTATGTATATAGTCTCTTTTTTTCTATATATATATATATATATATATATAATCTTCTTTAGATTCTTTTCCGTTATAGGTTATTACAAGATACTGTACCTAGTTCCCTGTGTAAAGTTGCTTTTAATTCCCTACATTTATAACCTGCTTTTTATTGCTGTTGAGGTTATTGTTGATGAAACCAGGTAATTTGTTCTGTAAAGATTCCCAGAGTCTGGAGTTTTCTGATTGCATTCCTCATTATATCACCTTTCCTCTTATCTTTTTTAATGAATTTGCAGTAAGAGCTAGAGTCCTGTATTAATTTATGTTTGGATCACGAAGTGCTGTGGCAATTCCATACAGAAGCATGAAATCTGCTTACTTCACTCTTGGTCACGTTAACATCTATCAATTATTATACCCTATACCCATTAATAAATCTGGTGTTGCAGTAGTGTAATATTCTAATTCTAATATTCCTCCTTCACTTATTAGAGAACATCTATAATAAAAAAACTTTCTTTTAAACACCATAGGATACAGTTTGTAGAGGAAAAGCAGAAAACTACCTGATTCTTTTCCTTTATTTACTTGATGTTATAATATGGAATGAGTCAAGTGTCTTCCACAAGCGGTTAATGAGTTTTTGATTTTGATTTTGCATCATTATTAATTTATCAACTTAATCATACTTGATGCATTTCAAAAGTTTAAATTATTACCCTTAAGGTTGCTCAAATTTTCTGATTTTGGGGTAGTAGAATCCTATTAAAGTGGGTTTCTGGTCTTCTAGACTCTTTCTAGAAGACGATGGCTTGCTTCTTTGCTATTTTGGCACAAGAGGTGCAGTCTCATCTTCATATTTTCTGTCTCAAATCTGGAATCAACCGTTTGTCTAAGAAGCTTGGTTATTTTTAGTGGCAAGTATTACTGAGATCGAAAAATCTTAGGATTAAGATGCTTATTATTACTGTTATGATTATTGTCTCTAGTCAAATTCAACATTAAAATGAGAAATTTCTTTATACTGGTACTTACAAATCAAAGTTAACTACATTATTTTTATGTGTATTAATTGATTGCTTTTCATCCATGCTGAAAACTTTGATTTTTCAACTATACTACCACAATGACTCATTTGATTCATCTGACACTATACACGAAACAGTTTTAGAACAGCAGTGCCAACATTACCCCCAACAATATGGATACAAAAATCAATTAAGACTTTGTAGCCATTCTTTCTTCATCCTTAGAGTATAATCCCGCCCAGAATACACAGAGATTATTGCGTTTTAAGCTCATTTGTAATACTAACTCTATCTGTGGTTGTTCAGCACATATTTAGGTTTGCTTTTTTAAAATCTGCTTTTGATTATGGAGTTGTTTAAAAATTCAGTTTACTTCTGTAATTATGTCAAATACTAGTACGCTTCCAAGATAAGATCCATAAACTATATTATACTTAAAGAAATCTAACTCCTTTCCCTATTTCCTTCTTCTTTTACTCTCTGTTAATTTCTATATGGCAATTGGCAAGCTTATTTTAACATGCTTTATGCATATTGTCATGGCATATAGCCCATAGAGTCTATACTGCCTCCTTTATATCAGTTCACCTTACATTAAGTAAAATATTTTTTGCTTAATGCCAGTACTTATCACCAGTCGTGTTGGTTGTTTGAGTCATGCTCTCTAGTAAGTTCCTTGAGAAGAGTTCACAGAACTATTTTCTCTGAGTTCTTGCTTTTTCCTGTCAGGCTGTAATCTTTATTCTTGAGGCTATGGTTGCCTAGCTATAAAATTCCTGGCTAACTTTTTTTTCTTTTTGTGATGTTTTTCTCGAACATGTTCCTTTATCTTCCGACATGGCATGTAGCTGAAAGTCTATTTTCTTATCATTATAAATGACTTGGTCTTTTTGTTCGGGTGCCCAAGAGTTTTCTTGTTCTTGAAATAGATTTATCGTAGCATATTACCATCTTGGCTTTTCAGGGTCTATTTTCCAAAGTATATACTGTATATTTCAATATTATTTTCAAATTTCAATGGAATTTTTCAGGGATTATAATTTTTAATATTTGTTCCATTTAATTCCCTATCTTCTGTATCTACCATTTTATATCAAGTTTCCATTGTCACATTATGATCCCTTTTTGATGTTTAAAAATGTCTGTCAAGATCCTGAGACTTCAATCTCCAATAAAATAAACAGAATCATACTTATTTGCCCTGCCGCATTATTCCATTTTTTTATGTTAGTAGCTGACTCTTATCTCAATATTTCTCCTTATATTTCTTCATTTTCTTTTATTAAATCACTTCTTGCTTCACTCAACTCTATAAATCTATAAACCACCTAAGAGAATGGGCTTGGGAATGCAGAAAAAATATTACTTTAATATATTTTAACATTTCTCTCTCACAATATTTATATTTCTGGTAAACATTATTTTGCCTTGGTAGTCTATACCTAAAAATATTTAAAACACTGAACTATGCCAATGTGGTATTAAAATTAGAAATTTTAACCAAACATTGCCTCAAGACATGGTATATTTTTAGCATACATATTTGAAGGCCTAAAAATATAAAATTAAGAAGTCGGTCTGAAATTCTAAATTTAAAAAACCTTTGAAAGCTTCCTAATAACTGCTGGTATTTACTCATTATTGAAGTCAATTTAGTTCTCTTTAACAAATGAACTAATATATTGTTATTTGCACTTCCGTTTCTCGTATCTGTATTTTTGACCTGGGTCATTTTGGGGATGTGGGGACACAGAGGGATGTTCAGTTCCGAGTATAAAGTAAACCTAAAGCATGGGATCATTTGTGCTTGCCGCATAAATGTTCCTTTCTTCCCTCCCTTGTTTGTTCTTTCTTAAGCTTTATTGGTTTATTCTTAAAAATTAGTTACTATGAAAACTTTCCTTACTATCTTTCAGTATGAGGTTGCGTATTCCAACCTATGTGCAATCCTAAAACATGACACCGGTAAATGCTATTGTGGTGTTTTTTTCAAATATTAAGTTCAAGGAGAGGATGTTCTTACATCCTTGAACTACTAACATCACTTTTAAAGTTTTGTTAATATTGAAATCTTCAGGGGAAAATATTATATCAAAGTAAAGGCAATCATAGCAAAATATGTGAAGATATAAGGAGTGAACGTAGAGGAAGTCTTAAAAGTGTGGCAAGTTAGTGACATATTAGAAATTAGACAAAACAAGAATTTAAGGACATCAAAAGGAACTCCAAAACATGTGATGTGTAAGGACATCAGAAGAAGAGGACAGGTGGATGCCCTTATTGATAAAGATATAAAAATGCTCTCATGTCTAAAAGAAAATGACACCTTTGCCTAAAAGATTTAAACAATTGCATTTTAAATTATTAGCACTCAGGGAATATTAACTAGCCTTTTTACTTTTCGACATGTTTAATATGTAAGTTTCCAAAACTATGATATAAATGGAGTCTTCAGATTTAAAAAAAACTTTTGATTAAAAGGCATAACCAGATTGAAAATAAAGGCAAAATTGAGCAGTTAAAATATTTGAGACAATAACCAAGATATGATTTAAAGACGTTTAAATTAAAATGCACAAGTTCAACTTTAGAGAAAAAAGGGCTTAAACAAGAACCTGTAGCCTGGGTAGTGGATGCCTCTGTCACGTAGCCTTCCTCACCCCACCAGGAGATTTACAGTAAGTCCACTGAGAGGACACCTAGTGGTGGTTCCTAAATAACGCTCGCCACTGAAATGAACCAGGTTTTTAGTGAAAATGTGTGATTATAGATCTTTAGCAGGTAAATAGGAGAGTGAACTTGAATATCCTGTTGTTTTAGAAAGTAAGGAAATGTTCAAAGACTGATGATGCCATGCTAAAAAAAAACCCCACAGTTTACTGAAGAATAATACCTGAAAAAATGCAGATATATGCCACATTTATAGAATAAAGATTCATATTAATCTGTAAATTTTATATAATTCCTATCAGTATAACTATGTAATATTTAAATATACTCTAGATAATGAATATTTATATGAAATTTAAAAAATGAGCATTTTGAAAGACAGAGCTGTGGTATCTTGACCTCACAGGAGAAAAAAAAAAAAAAACCCTCACATTCCATAAAACAACAATTCGAGTAGTTGAGAGCGCATATAAGAATTGAAAAATAAAATGAAATAGAGTATCCAGAAATTAATACTATAAATGTGGGCATTTGAACAAAAATTCTGGGGATATTAATTTTATGTAGAAGATAACCATACAATATGATCACACCATACAATAAATTCCAAGTAGATCATACATCTACAAGCCTTTGATGAAAGTGGAAGGAAAGATTTAATATTTACTGTATATAATATACTAATATTAGAAGGAATGTTTTATTATTAAATGAGAAAAGTAGCAGAATTTAAGGAAAATAAGGGGTTTTGGATTTGTGATATAGTAAAAATGGTGGTGTTAAAAATATTTTACGTTTTTTTATATTCTGTCAAACTTTGAACAACATAGCTCTGAACGGTACAGGTCCACGTATATGAGGACTTTTTTCAGTATTAACTACTACATGATCCAAGGTTGGTTGAATCCACAGATATGACACTGCAAATACAGAGGAACCTCTGATACAGAGCACTGAACTGTGTATTGGATTTTTGACAGCCGGGAGGTTCAGCATCCCTAAGGCTTCAGTTGTTGAAGGGTCAACTGTAACCCAAAGTATCATATTCATAATAGAATATCCTATTTTATAAATAATAAGAATTTCTTCAGTGCAGTTAAATGTTGTTTTTAAGAAAGTCTCACAGAATTGAATGAATAAGCTACCCTTTTAGAAACAAATTCCAAACTGAACCCTGCAAAAACACACAGGTATAGATTCCTTTAGAAATTCCATTGCTGAAATGGTCTGCACACAATCTATCCCATCTCTCACCCTTGGCAATCATTCTTCAGATAGTTGCTTATGCTTCCTTATCTTGTTGATTCTAATTGTTGATCTATTCTCAGCTACTCTTCTGTCATTTGACCTCATGGATTCATTTCCCTGAGTTTTATTTTTTTTATTATTTTTAATAACCAAATGATTCATTAAAACAGCATCATTTCCCTGAGTTTTAATTGCTTTATTTTCCCAGGTAGCTGAAGTCTGTGTATACACCAGCTGTTAATGTGATAATATCTATCATTTGAAATAGACCTAGAAATTTCAGAGTATTGTAGCTGAAAGTTTTTCAACACGTACAGCCTTCTCATTTTACTGGTGAGAAAACAGATCTCTGGGAGTGATTAAGTGGCTGGCTTAAGACATATTGCTTGATTTTGCCAGAAGTAGGACTTAAATTTAGGAATGCTAACTTACAACTCAGGGCCCATTCATAACCCCAAGGGAAGAAGTTGTTTCTGTGCCTTGGCTCTTCCTCATGCAGCCCCCAGGAGGCACTCAGAGTATCTTTATGTTTGATTCAAAGAAACTCTTCCACTTTCAAAGGACAAATCATTGACTCTCTTTGCCAAGTATTTAATTGTCTTTCTTATTTCCCATATGGCAACAAAATGAGTTTGCTTTTCAGATAGAAAATGACTGCCTAACTTAACACTTATCTTTAAGCAAAAATTTGCTTTGTGAAGATGATGCTGACCATTTATTAACTATAACTATAGTAATCTGAACTTGGAACAATTATGCTTAAATTCAATAAAGAGACGTTTTAGCTAACCACCAGGAAAATCAACAATTGAGGTAATAAAACACTGACATCAGATAATTTAGATGATCTATAATTCATGTGCACAATAACCATTTAGTTAGTTCCATCTGTGTTCTGAGGTACACAAAAATATGTTATGAGGTTTCCCTGAAGCTATATCCATGTGCAGTCTTCTCCTCTTAAATTTGGACCTGTTACCTAAGCAATGCAGTATGGCAGTAAGTATGACAGGACACTTTGCTAGTTTGGGGAGTTCTGGGCTTAAGCTTTAAGAAGCATTGGTCCTTTGGGAACAGGGTGCCATCATGCATGAAATTCAACTACTATGAGACCAAAATGCTCTGAAAAACTCTACCTTAGCCTAGCCACATGGAGAGACTTCATGGAGGAGAACTGAGGCCTCCTTCAATGGCTTCCAATGGGCCTCCAGCCAACAGATGGTACCAACGTTGGCCACCTTGTAAATGAAGCCATCTAGGAGTTGAGTCTGGCATCAATCAAATCAGCCCAGCTGATGCCAAGAGAAGTATAGATATAGAAACATTCACTTACTTGAAGGTAGCCAGAAAGTCACATGATTGCTTACTTTTCACCTCTGGGAGATTATAGTTTATCAGAATGTGGGATATGGAGAATAAACACTTCCCACCTCACAGTGAAAGTGAAACTATTACCTTGATTTTGTCATACATTAAATTCCATATCCATTTTGCTAAAAACTAGAAAGAAATTTGGTTCATGACCTTCAATTTATTTTCTCTTTTGAAATGGGAAATAGTGGTAATACTTCACTGTTGTCCTCGGAGGAGCCATAGTCACTAACCTTTTAAGGGCAGTTTACATCGTGATTGGTATGCAGTTGAAACTATTTCATTAGAAAAGTATTACCAGAGCTAGCATGGTTGATTTCTTTTGCATGATTTTATTATGCAACATTAGAGATTTACTTGGGTTTAAAATCTGGTAATAATAATGAATTTATTGTTTACTATGTTTGAAACCATCATGATATAAGATAACGGGCATCATTACCAGCAGGGTCATAATTTTACCATCCTCCCTTATAACACATTTAAATGGAACATTCGACTATATTTTCCATCAGCTTCACAGATGAGTTTGCTTCTGGAAAAGCACATGCATTCAATTTAGTTTTTAGTAATCTGTGTCCCCATGAATTTCAATCAAATCCAGTTAACAACAACAAGTTCCCTATGAAGTATGACACTGTTAACTTTCATATATTACCATATGCACTTCTGCAAAGGAGTTTGGGGCAGAATTACTGTTGTTCTTATTTTAGTACTTTGACCTGAGGTTTTATTGAAGTATACATTCGCGGAAAGATTTTCCCTAGCCCCACCAATAATGTGTTTGACAAAAGAGGCCCTGGGTATGATTCTTTATTTTAAATATTTTCTTAAAATATCTAAGACTTCCCCAATGTTCTACCTGAAAAGTGAAGTTGTCCTGTCAACCTCCTTGAGATATGGAAACCAGGCAGTTTACATATGGGCTATTTCAATTTTCTAAACTTTTCCCCTAAGAGATATGTGAGATGAATGTTTTGCTCCTAAACACTAAACTGAATTCTGGTCTTTGGTTTACTTTTTGTTCCTTATTCTCTTGTGAGGAACTCAAATTTAAGGATTATATTCAAATTTAAGCACTATTTTCCATCAACATCTTTCCCCCAAATTTATATTAAAGTTCATAAAATGGAAAGCTAAATTATGAAGAAGCACTAATACTGAAATGGATCTATGTTGTAATTTTATATTGTTGTTGTTGAAATCAATATAAAGATGGCATGTCCCCATGGAAGCACTATCTGGACCATTCTAGAGACAATGTGGTAGTTTTTTTTTTTTTTTTTTTTGCCTTTTGTCATTTTAGGGCCTCACCCGCGGCATGTGGAGGTTCCCAGGCTAGGGGTCTAATCGGGTCTAATCGGAGCTGTAGCCACTGGCCTACGCCACAGCCACAGCAATGCAGGATCCGAGCTGTGTCTGCGACCTACACCACAGCTCACGGCAACGCCGGATCCTTAACCCACTGAGCAAGGGCAGGGATCGAACCTGCAACCTCATGGTTCCTAGTCGGATTCGTTAACCACTGCACCACAACAGGAACCCCAATGTGGTAGTTTGATAAAGACTTTCTGCATTACCTGTTGAGATGCAATTGTGCTTTGATTCTATGAAATCCACACATTTAAAGTGCATCGAGAAACAAAGATCAACTAGAAATCTTCAGTAAATCTCTTTGTTTTTAGGGTTGAAGTACTGTCTACACAATAGACAACCCACGGATAGGTTTTTAGCCTTATCAATGGAAGCTGGGCAAAAACACCAGGCAGAAATTTGGGAAACAGAGAATACATCATTAATACTCAAAGATTATCCTTAAAAACTGATTTTCTATTAAATTTTGTGATTAAGGTCACCGTTCATACTGAGATTAAACATTCATTTTTACAGTCGTTAAAAATATAAAGGGATGGTAGGAAAAACAAATGTAGATAGAAGGGATGTAGATATTACAGAAATATTTTGGTTTTTTTTCCCCATTTTAATACCACTTTAGAATCTGAATGACTTTTCCAGAGAAGGAAAAAGTAGAGCATAACTAGATTCATACTCCTTGAATCAAGTCATGACAGAAAATATTTGCTAATGCCAAAAATACTAATATTTCATCTGTATTTATTAAGAATTTTTTGGTATTTATTTGCCTTTTACATTTGTGTGCCATGTATAAAGAAATGATAATTTTACACAAAGTATAAATTTATTTATTTTTGAATTAGGTGTGATTATTTTCCTAGCTAACAGACCTAGAAGCAAGTACATATTTAAGTCTGTTAATTGTTATAATTCCCAATTCTATAAGATAGGCTTAATCGTATAATATTTGAAAATTTATAAATAACTTTTTCCTAAACTTCTCAAATATATAATTTAGATAGTCATGTAAAGATTAAGCACTTCTGGATTTTGGTTCATAATGAGGACTCTGGAAGATCCTGAACTCACCTCTTCTCAGGGACACACTGGGTGTTTAGGTACATATGGAACAATTTCCTTTGAAAAATACTTCAAGGCTGGCTTCACAACAACTGCACAATGCACAAGTGAGAAAAAGAAAACACATCAAAGCAGTAGGAGAGGCTAGGAAATGATCTCACCTCAAACTGCACCCTCTAGAACAGTGAGCACGATTGGGTGGGAACTCAAAATGCGGACCTTCTCCCTGAATAGGGTTTGAACCCCATATTGGGCACCCTAACTTTTAAGATCTGCACCTGAGACATTTGCTCCTAAAATACCTAGCTTTTAAAACCAATGAGGCTTGTGTACAAGAGACCCACAGGCTGTAGCAGACTGAGAACTGGCCCTTAAAGGACTCACATGCTTTGATTCAGCTGTCCTAGGGCTCTATGCAGATGCAGCCTATTACAATGCATCAGCCTGAGAGGGAAGCATCTAATTTAACACACACACCTAGGAGCCTCCTGGAACACTTTCCAGAACAGATAGTGGCCAGCACCATCTTCACCTTCTCTGTCTGCTATGCTCGAGTGCCAGTACTTCTGGAAGCAAACTTTTACACACATCTGGTGCCCAGTTTTTGTGGCTGCCACCCAGGGAACAACACCTTGACTGCTCAGCTCTAGAGGCCAAGAGAGCTTGTATTCCTGGGTCCCATGGAATGTAACAATGGGATAGGAGATCTTAGCAGGCTGCCACCCCCAGGGCATTGCACAGACAGCAGACTGAAACACACTCAAGACATTCTGTGATAGAGTTCCAGTTTCTTGTGCAGGATTTATTATATAGAGAGAACCCTAAAGACTCTACCCGAAAACTATCATAACTAATAAAT
This sequence comes from Catagonus wagneri, assembly GCA_004024745.2. Lineage (NCBI taxonomy): Eukaryota > Metazoa > Chordata > Mammalia > Artiodactyla > Tayassuidae > Catagonus > Catagonus wagneri. Next base: position 3,371,923 of record PVHT020000173.1, on the reverse strand, counting down.
GAACTTAGTAAAATTGCAGTAGACAAAATCAATATATAAAAAGCTTTTGTGCTTTTACATACTAATAATGAACTATCAAAAAAGAAAATCTAAAAAAATCCATTTATAATTGCATCAAAAACCTAATAAAATATCTAGGACCAAATTTAATCAAAGAATTTAAAGACCTGTACTCTGAAAGCTATAAGACATTAATGAAAGAAACTGAAGACACAAATAAATGGAAAGCTATTCCATGCTATGCATTGGAATTAACATTGTTAAAAGGCTCATACTCCCAAAGCAGTTTACAGAGTCAGTGCAATCCTTATCAAAATCCCAACGGCATGTTTCACAGAACAAGAACAAATAATACTAAAATTTGTATGGAACCACAAAAGACCCCAAATAGCCACAGCAATCTTGAGAAAGAATAAAGTTGGAGGCATCTGGCTTCTTGACTTCAAACTACATCACAAAAGTATAGTAATTAAAACAGTATAGTATTACATAAAATCAGATATATAGATTTGAGGAACAGAATAGGGAACCCAGAAAAAAAAATCTGTATATGGTTAATTAATTTATGACAAAGCAGTCAAAAACATACAATAGGAAAAGGACAGTCTCTTCAATAAATGGTATTGGGAAAATTAGCCACATTCGACACATGAAATTCGACCACTGTCTTACACCATGTTCAAAAATTAACAAAAATGGATTGAAGACCTAAATGCAAAACTTGAACCTTAAATCTATGAAAACTTGTTTTCCTACAAGAAAACATAGGTGCTAAACTCCTTGACATTGGTCTTGGTGATGATATTTTTGATTTGACACCAAAAGCAAAGGCAACATAAGCAAAATTAAACAAGTGTGACTACATCAAAGTAAGTAGCTTCTGCATCGAAAAGGAAAGCATCAACAAAATGAAAAGCAACCTACTGAGTGGGAGAAAATATTTTTATATCGTATACCTGCTAAAGGGTTAATATCCAAAAAATATAAAGAACTCACATAATTCAATAGAAAAATAAACAATGATTAAAAAATGAACAGAAAATCAAATAGCCATTTTTTCCCAGAAGATATACAGATGGCTAAGGGTACATAAAATGGTGCTCTAAATCACTACCCCTCACACTTGTTAGAATAGCTTTTATCAAAAAGACAAGAAACATCAAATGTTGGCGAGGATGTAGTGAAAAAGGAACTCTTCTACACTGTTGGTGGGAATGCTGTTTGGTGCAGCCACTATTGAAAATAGCATGGAGTTTCCTCCAAAAATTTTTAAAAATAAATACCACATGATCCAGTAAGTCCATGAAATTGAATTCCTACCTCAAATCACATGCAAATAAACTCATTCTAAATCAGAAATGCCAAAAATATAAAGGTTCAGAAGAAAGAATAACAATTATGAACATGGATAGTGAAGGGCTGCTTCTATTATACATAATAAGCACAAATAATAAAACATAACACGAGAAACATAACCACCTTACAAGCTTCAGTTTATCAAAAGATGAAAAATTTATAGATATAAATCCTACAAGATATTGCAATTGATAAAAATTATCAACATATATAAAGAATATCTAAAAATCAATGAAAAAAAATCCAAGTATTTATTGGCTGATTCCAACCACAATTCCTTTCTGTATTTGTGTTTCTTCATGTAACTTAGAAGATATAATGCTGCTAAGCTTTCTGGAGGCCAAATGGGTCCTGCCAATTCACGTGGAATCCATATGGAATTTGGTCATCAGAGGTGTTCTTACTGTTCTTTCTGGCAGTTTTCCTCTGGCAAACCAAGTAAGTGGAAAAGTACACATTTTTTTCCTGCTTTGGATATCCTTGTCTCCCTCTCAATCTCTGTTTCTCTCTCATTCTCCAGATTTACTAAGGTACCTATTAGATACCTTATTCACCCATTGGAAGTATACAGTTCAATGAGCTGGGTGGGTAATTGTATAGAATTTTGTAAAGATGATTACAATATACAATAAAGCATTTACAATACCTCAAAAAGTTTTCTTGGGCCCTTTTGAAATGAATGAATTCCTTTCCCCCAATTGCCAGACCCAGACAACACAGATTTGCTCACTGTTATGACATCTTCCCCTTTTCTAAAATTTCATATAAATGGAATCATATAGGATATAGTCTAGTCTCTTGTGTTTGACCTCTTTCACTCAGCATAATGCTTTTGAAATTTATTTGTGGGTATCGGTAGCCTGTTTCTTTTTGGTCTTAGCAGATTCCGCCATCACCAACCAAGCTTTCTGGTCCATAAATAGCTGACCACCAGTGCCCCAGCTGGACCTGCGGCAGCATTCTCCCAAAGAAAACCTCATCAAGATGGCGACTATACCTCCTCGACTTTAGTCCCCTCACAAGACTACCAGCTAGCATCTGTCCATAGACAAGACACAACTGAGAAAATCCCAGAACGTAGGGGTGAGGCTGAAGCACCCCCCAGGACCACAGAGCCGGAGAAGGACCACATTAGGAGGTGAGAGGAGCATCTGACTGTCGCCCCTCCCCCAGGCGGGCACAGCACTGTCTGGAGAAGGCACCCACCACCCTCACCCTCAGTTTCTCAAAGAGAACGCAAAGGGGACATCCAGCATTCCCGGAGTTGAGGAATGTGGTTCCAGGGAGGCTCGTTCCGGTGGTCTCCCCTCAATGAGATCGTCTGGGGAACCAACCGGCAGGACTCCACTACTGGGAATCAAAGACTGGGAGTGCCCAGCTTACAGCAACCACTGCCCATACCTCGGCAGACTGTTTTCCTACCTTACTGGGTGCAGAGCGGAGATGCCAGCCGTGGTGTTGCTGTGGCCTTGTCTATCCAGGGAACAGGGTTGTAGGGTAGTTCTGCCTAATTTGGGTCTCCAGTTAAACGGCCCCGCCAGGTCATTACACCGCGTCTCACGTCAGCTGGAAAGCAAATGCTCCACCTCTGTTCCTGTTCATCAGGAAAACCTGGCCGGAGACCCTGGGCAGCCGCAGAGCAGAACCTATGCTGCTGGTTGGTCTGGGAGTCAGGCCAGCAGTCCTGCTCAGCTATCGAGCATGGTCTCTGGCGTCACTTAACCAGGGAGCCTGAATAGTGACCCCGGGCAGACTTAGAATACAGCCCCATGGTAGCACGGAGCTGTGGAGCCCAGGCAACAGCCCTGCCCAGCAGAGAAGCCCTATGGCTAAACATAGCCAGTGGCCTTGCCAATGACCCTGCCCAATTATGGAGCATGTAGCCTCTAACCCAACATGGAAAGGGATCCTGTACAGTGACCCCATCTCAGGGAGCACAGTCTGTATCCCTACCCAACTGCAGTATTCAGCTGGAAGACCCTCTCAGCCAGAGAGCCCTGCCAGTGATCTTGCCCCAGAGTGGAGCTCAGCCAGATGTCTACCTGATCATAAACAATGCAATGAATTTTTGGATATGACACCTAAAACACGAGCAACAAAATAAACAATAAACAAGCAGGACTATATAAAACTAAAAAGCTCCTTCACAGAAAGTAAATCAACAGCAAAATGAAAGGGCAAACTACGGAATAGGAGAAATATTTGAAAACCGTGTATCCGATAAGGGGTTAATGTCCAAAATATACAAGGAACTTATAGAATTCAATGGCAAAAAAGCCAAATAATCCAATTTTTAAACAGGCAATTGGCGTATTTCCAAAGAAGATGTTCAAATGGCCATCAGGAATATGAAAAGATGCTCAATATCACTAATCATCAGGAAAATGCAAAGCAAAACCACAATGTGGCATCAGCTCATACCTGTTAGGATAGCTAGCACCAAACAGACAGGAGAGAACAAGTGCTGGTGAGGATGTGGGGAAAGGGAAACCATTGTACTGTTGATGGAAATTTAAATTGGTATATTCACTATACAAAACAGTATAGAGTTTCCTTCAGAAGTGAAAAATAGAATAATTAGGTAACCAGAAATCCCCCTTCTGGAAATAAAATCACTAGTTCAAAGAGATATCTCTATCTCCACAGTCATCACAGCCTTTAAAAAAAATCCAAGTGAGGGAAAAACACAAGCGTCTACTGATACATGAATAGTTAAAGAAAATGTGGGAAATATATGCAATGGAATATTATTCAGGGATAAAACAGAAGGAAATTCTTGCATTTGTGACAACATGGATAAAGCTTGAGGCCACTGTACTAAGTGAAATAAGAGAAAAAGACAAATACTCTAATGTGTGACTTATATGTAGAATTTAAAACAAACAAACAAACAAACAAACAAACAACAACAACAACAAATACACAGTATATTGGTGTTTGCCAGGGTTGGAAGAGAGTGGAAGAAATGAGTGAAGTTGGTCAAAGGGTACAAACTTAAAATTTCCGGAGATGTAATGTATATCATGGTCACTGCAGTTAACAACACTGTATGTATATTTTAAAGTTGTTAAGAAAGTGGATCGTGAACATTCTCACGACAAAAAGAAAAATAAAATGTAGCTATGTGAGCTAACGAATACATTAACTAATCTTACTGTGATAATCATTTTACAATTTATACATATATCAAATCATCACATCAAATACCTTAAACTTACACAATATCCAATGTCAATTACATCTCAATAAAGCTGGAATAAAATAGGCCATTTCTTTTCATTGCTAAATAGTATTCCTTTGTTAGTATATACCACAGCTTTCCTATGCATTCACCGTTTTATAGACATTTGAGTTTTATAATAATTTTGGGGTACAACAAAACTCTATATGGGTAAAGAGATGTAGACATACACATTTATTTTTCTTGGGTAAATACCTAGGAGTGAAATAGGTTTTATAGAAGATATATGTTTACCTTATTAAGAAACTGCCCCAAGCTTTTTTCCAAAGTTGGTGTACAATTTTTTCTTCCCACCAGCAGTATGTGAGTGTTCCAGTTACTACACATCCTGGCCAAAACTTGTTTCAGCTAGCGTTTTAAATTTTAGCAATTTTATTGCAAACTTTAGGGCAATCATTAAAAAAAAGAAAAGAAAAAAATCCAATAGGGCTCTTTAAATAATTTATGACAGAAAAATTGGATATATATATTTAAAACAAAGAAAGATCCCCCCCAAGTAACTGCAACCTCATAACTGTCAGTGAGAATGTAAAATAACACAATCACCTTATAAAACCATCCTGTAATTTCTTTAAAAATTCACATACCTTTTATGTCTCAGCCATTCTACTTCTCGATATCTGCTAAATATAAATGAAAAATTATAATTTATACTAATACTTGTTTATGAATGTTTATAACAGCTTTTTTTCCCTCATAATGGCCAAACACTAGAAACAGCTATGCATTAACTGATGAATGGGTTACTAAATTGAGGTGTATCCATAAAATGACTTAATATTAGCAGAAAGACTGAACTGTCAAAAAACATGAAGCATCTGAGATTTTACTCTATTTGCCAGCTAACAAATTAGCTGGGTACAGTTTCATGGATAGTGGCAGAAGACATGAGCATCTTGAGTCAGAGATAAGGACTTTCTTATGTACAACAGCAGTAGCGAGCGTACTCTACAACAGTACTCTATAAATTAGCAATATATCATCTGTAAATTTTACCTCAATAGAACTACAAGAGCATAAGCAAAAGTACTTCACCTTCTCTAATCCTTTTTACATATATCTGTCAGCTCTAAAATTCTTTGAGTCTGCTATGAAATTACTTATTGGGCAGACATAGGAGTCTGCTCATTGCTTATATATTCAGTAAATTTTCTCTCACTTCACTAAATTAATATATGGATTTTCAAAACATTTAAATTACTGATGAGAAAGAAGCTGAGAATTTAATAAAATTAGAGTTGATAATTCATGATGGGGTTTCTGAATTCTAATCTGCACTTACCTAAAACAAGTTTCTCACCTTCCTTTGTCCCTAAGTTAGTCTGTAAACTATCTTTGGGATAGTTCAAGGAAGAAGCTAGTCTTGATGGAAGTTATGAAAGCTTACTTGAGGAACACACTTAATAGCATTAAGGTAGGTAAAAATAATTTTAGAATTTGATAGTACTGTAGAAATTAAGTCCAAAGCACTCATTTTAAGTTTAGGAAAGTGACACCCAGAGAACTTATATTTGCCAGAAGGAAAGTAAGTTTGGTAGTAACAGAATAAGAATTGGAGCTCAGAAGTCCAGATTCCTAGCTCAATATTCTTTCCATTACGTGAAATTTCTACTCCTAGGAATAAGGTTTATTTCATCAGTTTTAGGAATGCATTCTTCTGTATTCTTCCTTAAACTGAAAACCAGGCAATTAAGTAGTTTGAAAAAATACCCCTCATATATTATTCCAGAAAATCAACACAGTGTAAAGAACAACTTATTTTTCTACCCAAATAGCAATTGAGATCGATGTCTTTTGACAGTAGCTTGTTTACCTCTCAAAGCAAAGTGAGCACTATTAAAGTGAAACTAAAAAGAAGTTATTGAGTAGTTAACTTGTCTTCCAGTTCTTTTTGGGAATGTTTTCTTAACAATTTTTCAAGAAGCATCATTGACTCTGACAAATCACACAATTTCTCTTGAAGGATTACATTGCCCAGTAGTATGTGTACACACACAAACACATAAGAGTTAAAAAAAAAAAAAAAGCATTTGGATTTTGCTGGCTTTACAAATTACATTTCTTGTTAAGCAGAAAAATCACTTATTGGAAGTCTATAGTCTGACATGCTTTTTTCTTAAACCCACAAGCAGTGCAGTGTTAAGTGAAGCCAAACAGATGGAGCCAATGGAGCAGCAACAGAGCGTTAGGGGAAAGCAGGAGAGGAAGGCCTAAGAGTTCTGAAGGCAAGAGAGAAACACTGATTACTATTTTTGGCTTGGTGCTCTTTATTATATTTTTATCGATTTTTAATTTCCACATCTAACTTGGAACTCAGCTCAGGATTTTGTCAGAAAGTTAAGAGCCCACCTTCACTTCATTAAGGAAGCCTAACTGTTTTGCTCTCTAATGATAGAGTAGCCATGAGCAAGAGCATTAATCTTAAGGGTTTTAAGGCCAGGTTTTAGGTATCCACATAAAATAACACATTCCTTATTATGTGGAGAATCCTGAAGTACAACACCTGGTTCTCTCCTTATAAGCACAGGTATTTTATGTCTGGAACCTATTCCTTCATGTACTGTCTCATTCTCTCAGCCATTTGTCCTACAACTGGGGAAAACAGTTTACAAATTGGAATAAAAATCTAGACATACTAATATTTGCTGTCCTTTAATCTCTTTGCAGAGAACCAGGGCAAACATAAATATTAGGCAAAAATGAAATCCATAGAGGATTGTTCTGATTTTTTCAAAATATGCAAATTATTTTGTCCTGAATTATTTGGTTACTTAAAAAATAATTTCAAACATTATTATCAGGGCATAGAGTTTCTTTGGGGGTTTATTTGGGTATTGCTTATATTTCCTTTATTTCCTAGGTGATGAAAAAATTGAAAAGATATATTTTAGAAGCTTAGCCCACTCTGCCCTTCCTTTGATGTTCAAAAATTATTACATAACTCATTTTTTAAAATAGTCAAATGGGCACCACCAGGATATACGTGGGATCAGAGATTTCAGAGTTTGTTGCAATGTTGGCAGTGATGCTGTGTGTGATTCTGAGCACTGTGTGCTCAAGAGTTAGTAGTCTTTAGATCCATTTTTGCTACATAAAGTATATTTTGGTTTGATGACACATTGCTTATGAAGAACCTTGGTCTGTTGAAAAGTACAAAATGGGGATGACAAAGTATATTCTAATGAGAATGAGAAAATTCTAAAATTTCAAGGGGAATTCATTAACTAAGAATTCTGAAAAAGAAGACCTTCTTTATGTATGTAGATAAATTTAATAATTGCTAAACTTGTGGTGACCAAAAATGCCTACCACACGGCTACTAAAAATCTTAACAGAAGCATGATTTATTGCTCTGAATCATTTTCTACAAAAAAACTTAGCTCTTTAATACAGTGATTAGTTTACCAAATTGTCCATTCGACTCACTGTCACACTGCCAAGAGCAAAAGGAAGTGAAGCAATGGGGCAGAAACGGGGTAATATTTGAAACCAGCATTTTCACAGAGCTTGCTGGATATCACAATATTTCCATCACTATCAATAATTATGATTTGGAAGGAAGCAGAAACAAGGTGAAAAAACAAAACGAGGTTTAGGGACACAAAGGGCTAAGTTTATTGATAAAAATAATATTATTGAGTGCAGAGGGCAAGGATTTTAGGATCGGGAGATTTGAGATTGAATCCAGCTCTGACACTTAAAAAATGACCTTGAGGAACTTCGTATTTATGTAAATACATAGATATTAGCTATTAACATTATTTTCCTTAAGAGGCTTTGTCTTTTAGTTAATGAAATACATTTATTCTGTATTAAAATAATAACTGACATGAAACTAATTTGTAAGTCAAAATCTGGTTTCTATTTCTAATTTACTAAAATGGTATACAGATCAAAGTCTGAACATAAGCTAATAAGGACTTCATAATAATGTTAAAATGCCTCGATCATTTTGATTCATTAAGCAAAATACAGTTTATTCAATACCAATATGTACTTGGCATTATTACAGAGAAAGAAAATTCTACATCTTATTCCAAATGGAAATAATCATTACAAATAAAGATGCTCTTTACATGCAGATGAGGCATTTCTTTAAAACCCTGTTCATTAAACACGTCGTTTATAAAAATATTTCTGCTGGTATAGTTTTTCTTTAAATCAAAGAAGATTATAAAATCTTTTGATTCTGTTCAATTCATTACTTGTGGCTAATTTGCCATTCTGACTACTTTAACTTTCTGGAGACAAAAAATAAATGTTTCCCTATAACAATTTAGATTTCAGAAGAAAAACTTAGTTGGCAATGTCCATTCTTCCAATATTTTCCCCAGAAGCATACTTTAAACATTATAAAATTAAATTCTTCCAGGCCAAGTTACATAATGATTCCACTAAATACAAAAAGGAGATTACACTAAATACTATAACAATATTTCGGGGAGTTCACAAGTCATGTCATGCCTGGTTTATTATGTACATGAATTCAAGATTATTTTACCCACATGGGAAGCTCATTCCCTTTTAACACATGCTTCTGATTTAGCTGTAATGCCACACTGACCAGGCCAATAGAGTCTTTACTGATGCTCTATAAGATCCTAAGTATCAAAGCTGCATCTACCAAAAATTAGTAAAAATTACTAGTTTTATCACCAAGAATTATTTGGCTTATTAAGTAAATAACTACTGTGGGTCAGCACCTTTTAAGTGCTAGGAACTAGTATAACTTATGAAGAGAAATAAATTAAACACTGACCTTACCCTTAAAGTTTTAAAGTTATTTTATTCGTCGGTTTTCTTTTGGAGTCTAGAGGGTAGGAAGTGTTTTTTTCTGTTGTTTTGTTTTGTTTTGTTTTTTTACCATACAGTTTGGTAAGAACTGTAGGAGTGCTTTGCACAAGAGTACCAGGTAGCAAAATACTGGAGTGGCAGAGGCTGCCTCACTGGAGAAATAAGGTCAAGAAGAAGTATGCTTAAAGCATACTTACAATATCTAAGTATTGTCTTAAACCACCATTCTACTCACTGCTTTTGTCAGTTTAATTTCTTTAGATTCCACATTTAGGCTAAGGAGTTGAGTAAATGGGGAGATACTGGTAAATGGTACAGAGTTTCAGTCATGCAGGATGAGTAAATTGTCTACATGTAGAGTTAATAAACCTGTATTACATACTTGAAATTTGCTAACAGAGTTTGTCATAAATGTCACAATGAATGCCACAACAACAATAGAAAAGGGTAACTATGTAAGGTGATAGACACTGTAATTAGCTCATTGAGGTAATCACTTTACAAAGTATACATATATCAAAACATCACATTGCACACCTTAAATATATATTTATTTGTCAATTATTCTTTGATAAAGCTGGAAAAAATTTAATTTTTATAATGGGAACAAAAAATTGCCCTACAAAGTACTTTTTAAAATATCTATACTTTGGGAGTTCCCGTCATGGCGCAGTGGAAACGAATCCCACTAGGAACCATGAGCTTGCGGGTTCGATCCCTGGATCCAGTGTTGCTGTGAGCTGTGGTGCAGGTCGCAGACATGGCTCAGATTTGGTATTGCTGTAGCTCTGACATAGGTCGGAGACTACAACTCCCTTTAGACCCCTAGCCTGGGAACCTCAATATGCCACAGATGCGGCCCTAAAAAACACAAAAGCCAAAAAAATTTTAAAAACACAAAATAAATAAAATATCTATACTTTGCAGATGAGAAAACTGAGAGAAATTAAACTTTCTGAAGTTCTCGGAACTAGTGAAAGGCCCAGGTGCTATTTTACTATGCTAAACTTTCTGCACGTGATTTTTCTGTTGAACACAGCACTGTCTTTGAGAAACAAAAAAACCCAAAAGTTTTCAAGTCCAATTAGATCAAAGCAGTGAAGAAGCAGTGAAAACTTCTTAGCTTAAATTCCTAGTTAATTAACACTCTGGCTCCTACTCATTACTTGGAGAATGTAGCAAATGTGCTGAGTGGACAAAATAGGAGCATAACAGGGAGAGACATCTTTTTGTTGGTTTGTGTTTACGTATGCTGCCTCCATTGTGTTTTTATGATTGTTGACCAAAGAAAAGTGAAGTGATCATCACAGAAATTAAGCATCAAAAAAAACTTATTTCTGAGACAGACTTAGGTCCTACCTTACTCCTACTGTTAAACAAAAATTGTTGTGAACTGTTCTAAAAGAATTGTGTTACTAATATATTTTATTTCCAGTGTATTCAATAGGCAATTCAGACTCATAAAAAAACAGAGTGTAGGCTAATACATTTCTACACTAATTTATAAGATTTATTAAATGCCATGGGCACAGGCATTAGTAAGGGAAATAAAAAGGACTAAAACGAGATCCTCTTGTTAAAGGAGAGAAAAGAAATAGCTCTTCAAAGTACAATTTAGAATATTAAATCAATAAAACAAATGGAAAATGAGCAGTGGTGTACATTCATTAATTCTATGGAACAAACTACACATTGAGGTATATATTAAAAGCTAATTTAAGGATAAAACATTTTATTCTTGCCCTCTACACAATAGGTTTATTTTCAACTATAAATTACTCTAATGATATTTGATATTTTTACAGCTGAGGATTTGATAAGGTTTTTTTTTAATTCTATATTTAGTGCATAGAAAGCCTGCATGAACTCTAGTTATAATAGGTGGCACTTAGCACCATGCATGAGGAATATTTGCCTTTTTCATTTACTGGTTTAGGTATGTAGGGATGCATACCTTTTCCTCACAGGTATGGCACCCCCCCTCTTCTTCTACACTATCTCTTCTTTTGAGATGGCATATCGAGTGATCTATTAAAGAAAAAGCTTGAAATCTTTTTGTGTTCTAGGAAATGTAAAAGTCTTATCAATCTGTAAGATAACAATGTAGGTCTTCTAAAAAAAGTTATTATCATACAATTTAAAACTTACTCTCACGGAGCTCCCGTCCTGGCTCAGTGGTTAACGAATCCGACTAGGAACCATGAGGTTGCGGGTTTGATCCATGGCCTTGCTC
>PVHT020000173.1:3255240-3360199 GCA_004024745.2 Catagonus wagneri | reverse complement strand
CCAAACAACAGCATAGAAATCAGTATCTAATGGATTAAAACACTTTTGTACATTTCACATATGTCTATCATACCGGCTCACTAGCTAAATAGCGTATTTATGAATAGCTGATTCTCTGGAAAGTACAAAAAAAATAGAATTGTTCTTATTGTTGCTGAATTTACAAATTGAGATCTGAGAATAATTTAAAATGTGTATACTACACTTACATGGTTAAGGCAGAGAAATCTGAGGATGTGCTACTTATCAGAGTTTAGTTTTTCAGGGAAAGTTTCCTCAAATACAGAAGTTCTTAGAGCATAGTTCCTGGACCAGTAACATCATATCACCTATAATTTGTGGGAAATGCAACCATGGGGTCCCACCTGAGACCTATTGAATCAGAATCTCTGAGGGTGGAGCCCAGCGCTCTGTGTTTGAACAAGTACCCAGGGGACTCTGATGGACACTCTAATCTGAGAATGACCGATCAGTAGATGAGATATGAGTCTCACTTTTGAGAAGATCATGGATTAGGGAGCCTCTGGCAGCTACTTAAGGCAGAAAAAAATCACCTTTTTAGAGAATAAATTTCCTTCATTCACTACTGAAACTTATTTAGGACAATATCCAGGGACATATGTATTTAGAATTATCAGCAATAAAATTCTCCAGGAGCTATAAATAGCAAATGTTTAGAAAAGAAAAAAAGTACTTCATTTGGGAAAGAAAAAAGTGATTTAAAAATTTTTAATTACAAAAATTTAAATGTTTCTGCTTTTGAAACTTTTGCTTTGAAACAATTATCTCTGATTTGAAATACTTTGTGTTAAACAGAGATTATGTAGGAGTGTGGGTCTTATTCAAAACTCACTTAATTATCCTTCCTTCCTTTTACTTTAAAGTACACATTTAAGAAAAAGTTCACAAAAGAATTTTTTAAATATATGTAATAATACCCTCATAGAGATTTCTAGGCAATAGTAGAGATTTATTACATTTTTTTCTGCATGTTTTACATCAGCCTTTATAGAATAACACAGTAACTTTTAACCTGTTGATATTTCCAAAACACAAAAGGAAATTCATTCACTTCTGGCATATATTATATTTATCATATTATTTTTATTAAGACAAAATATATACTTTAGGAAGATTTTAAAAAATTCAAATTAAGCAGTAAATTTAATTTACTGGAACGCTATGTTTGTTAAGAAGGAAAGGATTTTTATTATGTAAAATATAGCATTTATTATGAATTTCAATACTTTCTAATAGTTTTTTATTTATGTTCACATGAGCAGCCACATCATAGTTCTTTTAATGGTTGGAGTGCATAAAAGGCAATTAGCTCTAACCAGAGTGAGATGAACCATATGTTTTAGTTAATTAGTTCTTTTTGTTCTTGAAAGGTTTTTCCTGACTCCTTTGTGACAGTTTTGACACATTCCTTCCCCCACTCCTTTACAGTCCTTCACACAACTGAAGTAACATAGTTTAATAAAATCCCAGTTTAAATACCACATTTAAAATAATCCATCTGGAAAAAAAATTAAACCTAATTGTTTATAAAGTTGCTATCATGTAGTTTCTGGTTAGATGTAAACACCGAAGAGTATTAATAGCGTTGCAATTCGATTGGGCAATAGCCCATTTCCAAATTATATGTTTGTAGGTATACAAATTGAAAAGTTTTAAAAAGGTAAAAATGGAAAGCCTTATTATACCCAAACCATTTTTTTCCTGATATTATTAAGTGACAATCTAACTATGATATTTTAATTAAATCTACTGAATATTTTAAAATCATAGAGATAAACTCATAAATGAATCTAGGTTTGCAGATTCTCACCTGAAGAAATGTTAGGTAGGGCTCAGACTTCCAGATCATACTGATTTCTCCAGTTCCTTGCTTTGAAACTTGGGGGAAGTGAGCTCCATTCTGAGCTTCAATTTCGTCAACCGTAGAATGACAGAACAGAACCCCCTACTTACATGGTTATGGTGAATAAATGAGATTATGCCTTTTATACACATAAGAGGATGCCTGGTACAATGTGTTCCTATAAATGTCAGCTACTGCTTTAATTACCTAATTAATAAAAATAATTTGTCATAAGTTAAATAAAATATTCTAATGGTCAGAGAGCATTTGGTTGTCACAACTGAATGGGAGGGAAAAAAAAAAAAAAAACTATAACAAAGAATTATTTGGCTCCGGACATCAATAGGGCTGAAACTGAGTAAACAATGTAGTATAAAATGACTTGATACTCAGTTCTGCACTGTGTTTTTTGAAAGCTCTTCTTGAGTTAAGTAATACATGGTTCAATAACTGGTAACTTAATTCCAATAATAGTAATTCTGTTGAACAACTTATTATGTAATATGTCAAGTTATTTTTGATATTTTAGGTAAACTACTGAAGAAAAATCAGTCTACTTAATCTCTCAAAGTGGTTCAATCATCATCATTTAAAATTTAAATCTTTCTGGAGCTCCCTTCGTGGCTCAGTGGTTAACGAATCCGACTAAAAACCATGAGGTTGCGGGTTCGATTCCTGGCCTTGCTCAGTGGGTTAAGGATCCGGCGTTGCTGTGAGCTGTGGTGTAGGTTGCAGACGCGGCTCGGATCCCGCGTTGCTGGGGCTGTGACATAGGCTGGCGGCTACAGCTCCTATTAGACCCCTAGCCTGGGAACCTCCATATGCCGCGGGTGTGGCTCTAGATAAAAAGGCAAAAAGACAAAAAAAAAATTAAAAATTTTCCTTCACTGTTAGGAACACACAAGTTCTAATCTGCGTAGTTCTGAAAACAAATCTTTACTTTCCCCCCCTAGGAAGTCGGAATTTCATAGCAGAAAGGGATTTTCTTTATAAAAATAATTCTACTGAGTATGTGCATTTTTCTAAAGTTAACTTAGTAATATAATGCAGGAGAAATGTCACTTAAAGAATCCTTGACACTTGTCTTCCTCTCATAGGACGTGATCGGTCAGCAAACTCTGTAGCCCTATCTGCAGAATCTGACCACTTGTATAACCTCCAGCATAATCACCTTGATCCAAGCCACCATCATTTCGGTCCTCCTAACTAGTCACCAGCCTCTAGTTTTTCTTGCTGTACCACCTCCCATAGGGAGAGTCATTTTTAAAAGTTGTTTTTTACATTGTAATGTAAAGGAAAGTAAGTTCCTTCTCTGCTAAAAGCCTTGAACTCTATTCTCACCCTGAGCAGAGCAGGAAAGTGGAAGGTCACTGCAATGACCTTCACCACCCTGTCCTGTGCTAATTCCTCCCACCTTCCCTCTGTTCCAGCCACCCAGCCTCTAAGCAGTGGCACTTGTTTGAATACTCCACCCAAGCTGGCCATTGGGGAACTTTGCACTTGATCTTTTCTTGCCCCTCACGCTCTTCCTCCTGATATTCATATAGTTAACTCTCTCCCTTTTTTACAATGTGTTACTTTCTCAGTGAGGCCCTCCCAAACCATACATGAAAGCTGCAATTCCAAATGCATGATCTATCATGCTGTTCCCTGACAGTAACCCCAATCCCGATTTCACTGTCTTGTTTTTCCCATAGAAATCATTATCATCTGACATATTACAAATTTTACTTAGTAACATGTTTCTTGTTTTTCTCCTTAGAAGGTAAGTTGTTTTAGAAGAAGAATTCTTTTTGGTTTTTTTCGGTCTCGATCATTGTTTTTTCTCTGGTGTTGAGAACAAAGATTGGCACATTACAGGAACAAATCAGTGAATAAAGAGAATCACTGTAGGGGAATGCAAAGAATGATGTCTGTAATGTGGTAATTTTACTATAAAAAAGAACTGCACTGTTGAAGCCTATTATTCCTTCTTCAAGAGCAGCACTGTTGATAGAAATTTGATCTGAGCCACATAGTTTGTAATAGTCTAGAAACATTTGAAAAGGTAAAAAGAAAAAAGGCAAATTTAATAATAATATATAATCATATTTTTAAAACCAATATGTCTATAGTATTACCCTCTGTGTCTTTATACCGACAAGCATCTCAGTTTAGACCAGCCACTTTTCAAGGGCTCACTGGACAGATAGCTAGTGGCTCCACACTGGACAGTGTAGCTCTAGAACAAGAGATAAACCATACTATTTAATGAGCCTAGGCTTATGTACAAAGGTAGAAAAATAATATTGTTATATTCTGATGAATTTTTTTATGTATGTTTACTTAAATATAATAAGCTAATTTTTTAAACTAAGGAGATTTATAAAGTGGTATAATTTTTGTAAATGAGAAAGATATACACCAAAATTTACATATTTTTAACAGATTTTGGAATTGAAGTGTCAGATTTTTTAAATTATCAGTTCTAGCCCTACATCTGAAGAATAAATGCCTTCCTTATATTCATATTAATATTATTGAACATCTATTTGAAACCACTAGTGACAGACTTACATAAAAACACCTCTCCATGCCAACTGCAGACACTTCTATAGGTAAGCAAATTCATACAAATATTAAACCAAAGTCTAATTTGTAACTTCATCAAATAGCCCTTGGTAGTTTCCTCCAAAAGCCAATAGGAAAGTGTAAACAGTTTTCTATGTGAAAATTGTTAGAGTACTTTAGTACTGAATACAACAACCTATGTCTCCTGTTTAACTGGACTTAGTCTTTTGAACAATTCCTTTTATGTTATGTTGCCCCCAAACTTCACTTTCCTCATTTCTCTCCTTTAGATATGCTTGAATTTACTGATGACCCTTTTAAAATTGTAGGAACTAGAGTAAGGTAAATAATTCAAAATCTCACTCTACTATCCTTTTCTGGTTTTACCATCAAATTCAGTCCAGAGGCCATCCATTATTTCAGCAGTTCTCTTGCCTACACCTTCATACGCTTGTCAGCTTCATTCTCTCACAACAACCAGCTTAATACTGTCTACACCTGATCAGACCTACTTGATTGTTGACCTACTTTCTAGAGTCAGGCTGCCAAATATTACTAGTTACATAAGATGACATCATTCCATGACACAGATGGAAACTACAATATCAGAATCTCAAATTTCGGCTGGGTGCTCAATGTTGCCTTACGATCCTCCAGTTCTTCAGGAACAATCATTCCACTCATTCTCTATTTCAATTTGTAAAAATATTTTTGAGACACAAATCCAAACCCAATACATTCCACTACCAGATTTTATCACTTCCTAATTCGTAAGGAGTATACAGACAACCATACACACATTTCTCATCTGTCTACATTGTAGCTTTTAGCCAAGTGAAATCATGTAGATAAAGGAAGAGTAAGACACATTCCATTGCTGACATGTTAAACTTAACTCTGATTCTCCATATGTGTAGCTATTCATCAATATATGAACTTATTATTTAAAACTCCATTTATCTTTAAGAAGTTGTACTATATATAACCTATTATTCATGCCTTTTAGGATATTTTGAAACTCTAATTTCAATTCAGTCTTGTACTATCTTTTCTACCTTCTTAGAATCTGGAAATATGATGATCACACCTGGATGCCTTTCTTAAATTATGAACACTATTGGGTAAATAAGATAGTGCTATTAAAATGCCACTAGAAAAAATTTCGGGGAGTCAACCAAGAGGCAACTTGATGGAGTGGAATTAAAAACTTTCTAGAAGTTAGGTGAACTATGAAGATTACCTCTTTGTCAGCAGGCAGCGGGCTCTATAAACTTTTCTCACCATCAGCCACCACATTACTCATCGCCCCATTAGTGGCTGATCCCTCAAGTCAGGGACTGATAAGACAACCTCCTGAGGCCTATTCCTCTTAGGTCTAAAATTTAATAATACATTTAACATTTTGAATCTCTGATAAATATAAAGTTTTGGGAATCACTATCTGCTGACCCAAGTTTTGCATTTTTCTTTATGATGATTTTATCTAAACACCTGAACTTTAAAAATTATAAATCTTTCTGATGATTTCTATATAAAATACAGGTAGTTTATAATTACAATTTTATGATTATTTCCGCATTTGAAATTTTTAATTTACTTTGAATAATGACGGATTTTTTTTTTCTGTACACTCATTTTGTGCTATAATGACATTTCAAATGAGCAGGTTCACAAAGAAGTCTTAGTTGAGTTAGATCGCTATTGATTGCAAGAGGCAGCTCTTTTTTTTATTACTGAAAGAATTGGCTCTTTAGGAGCTGATGAAAGTAGAATGACTGCAAATTGCATGGAACTTAAGAGTCCTCTTACCAATAGGTTTCTTTAATGAGAACAGAGTTAAAATTATTTTAAAAGAAAGAATGGAGGTTTCCAAGAACATTTTCTATGGAAAATGGATCTGTGGATTTATTTATTTTTTGATTCAATGTCCCTGTTTCTATTTCCCAAAATACTCCAATATAAGAAAATCAACTAAGAGAGTTAAACATAATTGTGCACTGTCATTTTACAAATCAGAGATATAAATTGCTATTGAAAGTCATCTATCCAGAAGTGTTTAAAAATTGTGTACAATATACATAGTACATTTTAGTATATAGGGTAGAATTAAATGGCTCTTTTAAAATTTAACTGGAGTTCCCATCATGGTGCAGTGGTTAACGAATCCGAGTAGGAACCATGAGGTTGTGGGTTTGATCCCTGGCCTTGCTCAGTGGGTCAACGATCCGACGTTGCTGTGAGCTGTGGTGTAGGCCGCAGAAGCGGCTCTGATCTGGCATATTGCTGTGCTCTGGGGTAGGCCGCAGCAACAGCTCCGATTAGACCCCTAGCCTGGGAAACTCCATATGCCCCGAGTGCAGCCCTAGAAAAAACAAAACAAAACAAAAATAATAATAAGATAAAATAAAATTTAACTCACTTTCACTGGGCATTTGTACTTTCCACTGTTGATGATGGATTAAAAATGATAAAAAGTCCTCAAAATAAAAAAGCTTGCAATTAGTAGGTGAAATTATATGTAAGTACATACAACTTCAGTACAATGAAAATGTTTTATAATAGTCATACTCGCAAAAGACTATGAACCATGATAACTATTCAACCAGTCTAGAAGAGCTAGAGGAAGGTTTTATGGAGAAAAAGTGTTTTTTTTCCTGAGGGGTTTTTGTTTATTTGTTTTGAGTTGGACTTAATGGATTAGAAAAGTCAGAATTTGGAGAGAATAAAACGAGTTTCCTAGCATGAAGAATAATGCAAGCAAAGAGCAAGTGACAAGAAGGAATATGTTTATCACTAGTATATAGCAGTGCTTTACGAAAGAAGTAGAGGGTGTATGGAGAGGTCAAGAAGAAGCATTATAATGCCCAGAGAAGATTTTAGGATTAGCTCAGAAATCTGATTTTACTTAGTAAGGTTGAGAGATTGATTTAAGCAATATCTTATTGAGGAACATACTTTTCCTTAAACACCTTGTTATGAAAAAAATTCATATATGTTTACAAGTCAGAAAAAGTACCACATAACCATCACTCATCTTCAACAGTGATCAATTTATGGCTAGTCTTATTTAGTCTATACCCTGACCTAGTTCCTCAACCTCCCATTACAGATTATCTTGAAGGAAATCAGACATTATATCAATTCATCTGTGATTATTTTAGTATGTATTCCTAAAAGGTAAGGATAATGACACTGCAATACTGCCATTATCATACTTAAGTAAACAATGATTCCACCACATCAAATAGCCAGATAGTATCTACACTACAGGGATGATTTCATAATTTCTATTGGCTTACAATTTGTTTGAATTAGGATCTGAACAAGATCAATGCATTGCAATTAGATGTGAGTTATACCTTCCTTCCATCTCTTCTTTCTTTGCAATGTCTTTTTTTCTTTTTTTTTGTAGGAATCTGGTTATTTGTATACAGATTTTTTTCAGTCTTCATTTTGCTGCTTCAATCTATACGATCATTTAACATTTTCTTCTATTGTTTCTCTTTTTTCCCATTATACAGCAATTCCATATCTTCCTTTAACTTTTCTGTAACCAAGTGCTCAAACTGGTTTTTGCTGGAAAAAATTATACAGTGGGGTCATTTTATGTTCAGAATCACTGACACCAAATGAACATTCTACAATGCTCAGTAGCATTAGTATATTTCTCTGGTAAAGCTGCTTCCCATTACCTGCACTGTCATTTCACACCTTTTATTATTATTCTCAGCTTTTGAAAGAAACACATTTTTATTTGATAATCCCACTCTCCATTTTTTTAAAAATATAGAAGCCCTCAGACCAGAGACTCCTTATTTTCCCATAACCAATTCTTCTTTATTTGTTGCATTCTATCCATTCTTTCTCTTTTCTCATATTGATAGAAGGTGTGAGTGTGTGCATGCTGTGTTCTTTAATTTAAAAAACCACTTATAAACACACTTACTACATTTTTAGTACTTGTCAAAATTTACTGTTATACTTATTTCTGGATTATTTTATATCAACATTTGAAACTACTGACAAGAAACTCTCTGAAGGTGTATTCACACCCAGACTATTCACAGAGAGTACCTTCTATATTAGAATCACTCAATAAATAACTGTTAAGAGGATAGAACAATGGCAGAAAAGATAGATACTTAAATGTATGGACTGAGTGATGAGTGAATGAACAGGAAATTAAATATCCACATAGACAAAACCAAACAAAACCAGAAAAATAAGCATTATACAGGATACAATGAGTATAATCTATTCACTGATCTACGTGTATAAACCATCTGCCTTAGAAAAAAAAATTATCATCAACTATATTCCTTTTTGCCATTTTGGAAAATTTTGAAAATTGAATTTTGCAATGAAAAATCATTAATTGAAAGTAGAAATGAAATTAATTCAAGACACCATTTGCTTTGCTCCAAAAATTATTTTATATTTTTATTAAAGTGTGGTTGATTTACAGTGTTGTGTCAGCTCCAAAATTTTAAATGTCAGGAAAGATCAACAGTGTTTGCCTATATAACTTACTGAAGTATTTGAAGTCACATCTAAAAGTTTAGCTATTTCTTTTATTGAAAGTATAGTCATAGAAATGTTCTGATCAAGTTCACTTTTCCACAGATTTGCTTACACAATATTTTCTGCTTCTGAAAGTACACATGCACTTTCATACTTTTGCAATAGAAATACAACAATGATTTAGGAATTTACTGATAATCAGTGATGGCTCACCAAGAGCACAATTTGTATAGATACAAGTATTTTACACTACTACTATATAACCATGAAATGAAATGCTTCCTGTCATAGGCGTTCCCATTGCAGCTCAGTGGTTTAAGAACCCAACATAGCGTCCCTGAAGATGCGTTTGATCCCTGGCTTCACTTAGTGTGTTAAGGATGTGGCTTTGCCACAAGCTGCAGTGCAGGTTGCAGATGCAGATTGGATCTGGCCTTGCTGTGGCTACGTGTGGTATAGGCCTTATGCTAAACTCTGATTTGATCCCTAGCCCAGGAACTTTATATGTCACAGGTGCTTCTGTGAAAAGAAAAAAAAAAAATGCCTCCAGTCATAAAAATATGGAAAATTACACATTTCAATGATTTATGAATTTGTATTTACAAATAAATATGATTATGTATATATTTATGTATACACATTTACTGACTTATAGATTTGGGTTTTTTCAGCATTCTAACAATAATTTTCTTTTGATAAATGCATTTATTTATCTTACCTAATGAGATTATCGTTAGGCGAGGGGCCATCACATTTCCTAGAACATATGTATTTACTGAATGACAGAGACAATATGTCAAGAGTAAAAAAATTGGAATTACCTGATTTGTGATCAATACTATGCCACAAGCATAATTTTTATGCTCATACTTAATTGATTAAGCACTCGCAAAATATTCCGTGATTGACAAAATATCTCCAGAGAGAATACTGAAATAGTGTTTTGCAGGGAGTGAATCCAACCATATCCTGTCTATTGACCTAACAAAATTGGTATGTTGTGTAATAGCAAATGACTTCAAAGACTGTGATTAGATGAAGGAATTTCGAAGAGTCCATGCCCAGTGCGCTGGTGATTTTTCATCTTTGCTTAACATGTAGGTACCTATTCATGCCTATTCACTTCAAAATTAGCATGTAACCTTTAGTGTTCTATATCCACTTGATGAATGTGTTAAACTGAAACTTTACCCCATTATGAATAAAACATTCAGATGTTTTTTTCATTTTTAAAAAATGCAGATTTTGGTTTTATTAAAAATTAGTTTTCATTTATATACGTACCAATGAAATCATTCTAAGACTTCTCAATAGTTTTATGTTATTCATCTGATTTTGTTTTTCCATGATGCGACTCCTTCCCAATGAAAAATCATGTATCTCAAGACCAAACATGAGATATATATTATAATCAATAATTCATACTATTTGCTGTTGAAAAATGCTTAATAAAATATAATTTTATAGCATTTATTTCATTTTTCATTACCTATTTCTCTTTTTTAACTGCAACTACCCCAAATTTTATAGATAGTAAAGACCTATCTCTACTCACAGGTTGTATGTTAAACACACACTTTTAGAAAAGTAGAGCATGTATTATGCTTGTAATTAGATAATCATTTGTTTTTTATCCATAAGACACTTTTTTACATTTTCAAATTTTAGAAAAGTAAAAACCAAAATAAATAATCAAAACAAATTTCCAAGGATCGTTTACCGTCACCTTCTTCCATGTGAGGACTGGGAAATTGATGACGCTTTATGATAAGCAAAAATTAGATCAGGAGGCAAAGTAGGGGGTCTAGAGTAATAAATTGTCTTCCTCTTTTATGTCAGGTTTATAACACAATTAGTAGAGTACATGGCCTCTAGATATTATCGTGAGTGAGAGTCCTTCCTTCTGTATCCAGACTATGGGTAGATCCCCAAAACTAGTCTATGTCAGGGAGAAGGGTAGACATGCACATCAAATTAAATTAAATGAGGCATTGCACTAATGTATTTTCTCTACTTTCTAGTCTATCTATAACTATGCACAGAATATCTTTGACTGGATATAGATCTGTGTTGCTACTTTTTTTAACACTTGATTGTCAAAGTTAAAAATGTCAAAACTGACATGCTAAATGACAATTTGGCTTCAACAATCACTTTGCTATGAGAATTAATACTGCTGTGTTTTACAATTCTATGTACTCTAAAAAAATTTAAAGCACATGTATTGTTACCTACAACTGTGACTTCTAGTTTTCTAGAGTTAAAAATTTTATCTGTTAATAAATATATTAGAGCTCTTTTGGAAAAATATTGATTCATTCTACATAGATATTTAAGAAAATGGTTTATTGACAATTTTTATTGACCCAAATTTTTATATTGTAAGGAAAGTATATCCTCACAGAGAATCAAAGACTCAGCCAATTGAGAGACATTAGAGATCAAAGGTAGACCAACCTTCAAGATTCCAGGGACAGGACTGGCAGTTGGCAGTCAGGACTTCCAGTGTAAGGCTGAAAACTGGAGTTGCGCAAACATTTCAGAGCATTGCATTCTTCATTCATTCCATCCCTCATCATGAAAACCCTTAATAATTACTGAATTAAAACCACTATATCTCCCATTAGTCTTCTCAAGGCGGCAGTTGAAGACTTTTGTGTGTGTGTGTGCCTTAAATCATGTAACATGTTTTCACATTTACCTGCTATTCAGGTTTAAAATCACATTTAACATGCTAGATATATGCCTGAATTGGTTCACTATTGTGGGCTCCGACTGATTTTGTGATCAATAGAATCTTCCAAGTCTTTCACATGAACAGTTTTGCTTCAAATATCCATCAATTTGATAAAAAGAGAAGTTTAAAGATAAATCCTTACCTATCATTCTCAAATTCCAGATTAAAATGTAAAAAATATATTACAATAAAATATAAATCTTCTAAAATTATTAAAGAAAAAGGAAATGTATCAGAATACACTGAGAACTTTAACATAGTGGTAAGTTTCTGAAACCAGTTTTTTCTTAAGTGTTCCATAATGGAATAAATTGGCAAATGTCTTAAAATGCCTTTGGTCAGTTTTGATATCAAGGTTCTATTAGCCTCACAAAATGATCTGGGCAACTTTTCCTTTCTATTAACTAGAATAAATTGAATTAAATAAGGATTTTTTTTTTTTGCTCCTTGAATTTATGATAACAATGGCTAGTGAAGCCATTAGTAATTCAGACTTACTTCTGCCTACCTCTTATTTTTACTTTTATTTTTACAGGGATTGGGGAGATGTGAAAAATGTAATTATTTCTGCAAGGATTTTTGGTATAGGTCTACAGTTTTTCCCTGAGCTACTTTTTCTTGTTAATTTTTTTTAGACAATATTTTAACTTTTATCTGTTTTAGCATGTATGTATGTACATACTATATTGATATAAATTAAATTGTGGTCATATGTCATTGTTTTTCTTTTTTTTTTCTTTTGCTTTTTTAGGGTCACATCTGCAGCATATGGAAGTTCCCAGGCTACAAGTCAAATCAGGCTACAGCTGCTGGCCTAAGACACAGTCACAGCAATGCCAGATCCGAGCTGCGTCTGTGACCTACACCACAGCTCAGAGCAGTGCTGGATCCTTAATCCACTGAGCAAGGCCAGGGATTGAATCTGCATCCTCATGGATACTAGGCAGGTTCATTACCACTGAGCCATGATGGGAACTCCCATATCTAATTTTTTAAAGGAAGTATTTTATGAGCACTTAGGTCCCTCCTTTACTTCTTTGCATATTCATAAACATTTGATTCTTACTCTTTTTTATATTAAAATCAATTAGGCTTAGATGATTGTCTATTTTACTATTTTTTTAAAAAAAACATTTTAGTTTTGCTAGTCATCTCTTTCTTTCTTTTCCATGTTAAAACTTTTTGCTTTTATCTTTTACATTTTTCTAATTACTTTAGGGTTATTTTGTGAGGTTGGTTTAATGTCTTAAGTTGAATCATTAGCAATTGATGTTCATCCTTTCAATTTTTAAAAACAGAGCTTTTATTTCTTATTATTTATAAACATTTTCTTTCCACTATAATTACTTTTTAGCCCTTGACATCATTAGAATGATTTTATTATAGCCATTTATTAAATATTTATTGTTTATTGCACATTCTAATCTCCACCCCCTTCTCTACTCCATTTTCCACATTATTTTTAATTTTATTTTTTAGAAAACATAATTTTTGCATTAAAAACAAAAATATATAAGCTAGTAAAATGGGTATTTACAGAATTATTAATCTAAATTAATCTAATAAATTAATCTAAATTGTTGAAGCATATAGATTCCTTATTCTTGAGGTTTTTATAACATTTATCTATTGAATTATGTTGTAAAAGAGTTTTTATTGTATTTGTTCTCATTACATTTCATCATCATCTACATTATAATATAGGCAGTTTGATAAAATATAAAAATGGTAATGAAAAATATATTAATATTTTAATTATTACCATTTCTTTATAATCATATAATGAATTATACTTCTAAGAAGAAAACGAAGCTAGCAAAAGGCAAGAAACCAAATTATTTCAAAGTTATTTCACTCCTAATAATTCCAGTCAAAGATAAGGATTCTGTGCACTTCTGATAAGTATTAAAGTAAAGCAATTTCTCCTGACACTTCATATAAGAATTAGGGTGACACGCTTCCTATTTCAGAACATATTATTTTAGTGATGTTGGTATTTATTTGAAATAGGGGATGAACGCAAATAACATTATTTCAATATCCTGAACTAGCGGTCTTTTCATTAATAGGTACCACTATATTTGGGAGTGGAAAAGAGCTTTACATTATTCTGTAGGAATATGAATTAATAATTTTACATCTTAATTTATAGTCAAAACTTTCATTAATTTTTAAAAGCAGAGGCAGGATCAAGATGGCAGAGGAGTAAGACATGGCATTCACCTTCTCCCACAAACACACACAAAAAAAATCTACATGTAGAATCATTCACAAAGGACATCAGCTGAACACTGGCACAAGATCTTAAACATCTAAAATGGGCAAGAAATCCTCCACATAACTGCGCAGAAAAAAAGGAAAAGAAGAGAGAGAGAAAGAAAGAATCAGGATGGGACTAGCACTCCTGAGCGGGAGCTATGAAAGAGGAAAGGAACCCACACCCTGGGAAGCCACCTAACTGATGGGGAGATCAGCTGAGATGGAGGGACGTCAAGGCCTCAAAGAAGAGTACCTCAAGGCCTCAGAAGAGTAAGGCAAAGCAGAGAGAGAGCCGCACAGACTACTGGTACCACCTCCAATAGTCTGTGCAGACAAACAGACTGAGACACTCAGAAGGGGACTGGTTGCTCAGACGCAGGCTCCAGAGGTCAGTTCTGGGGAGAGGACTAAGGTTCAATGTGTGGTGACAGCCTGAGAAGGTAGGGAACAGTGTGCCAAGGGCTGGGGAGCAGAGTGCCACAGCTGAGGTAACCCAGGAAGAGGTTTGGGCCTGCAGGAGAAGCAAGGTGCCATTGCTGGGGGGTGAAGAGGAGGAGGGGTGGAACACCGTAGGAATATCTTTCTCTGTGTATGCACGGACTCTCAGAAGGCAGGGCTATTAGCAGCAAGGGGCCTCTTGTGTGGGCTATGGGTGGCAGTGCCTCCTTTGTGGGCCAAGTGTGACAGGCCACCTATTGCAGGGTTGACAGGCAGTGGGGGCAAACCACCACAATCATCTCAGACACCAGACATGGGAGTGGCACACCGCCACGAGGGGTCCATGAACAGGCACCACCTGCAGCCCCAGCTGCCTGAAAGCCAGCAACAGAGGAGGGTGCTGCAAAGGAATACCACCCATTGTTGCTCTCACTTCCCTGGGAATACACACGCCCTGCCTCTGCCACTGCCAAATACTCCAGGTGCCACCTACACCTCCCCAACGATCATTGCCACTCCCCAGGGCCCTGCAGCTAAGAGCAGCCTATGCCACCTTCCCATCGGTCCTTGCCACAGTCAAGGGCCCAGCAACCAGGTGCTGGCTGCTAGCCCTGCCCATTGTCTCCATCCCCTTGGAAGCACGTGCAGCACCCTATCAAGAAGATAACAGCCTGCATACACTGAGGAAAGAGATAGCAGGCATCCAAATGAAAAGCAGCCCTTGTGCCAAAAATAAATACCCAGGAGCACACTCCCATATAAATAGCCCTCCAATACTATAGTAGTTGTTTTCCCTAACCTCACAGAATAAGAAAAATATAAACAAAACGAAGAAGCTCAGGAATAATTTCCAATTAAAAGAATGGAGAATTCACCTGAAGCAGCAATGAAACAGGCTTCTGCAGCCTAATAGACACCGAGTTCAAAAAGGAGGTAGTGAAAATACTGAAGCAATTAAGATAGATAAGAATAGTAATGCAGATTACTTTAGAAAGGAACTAGAAAACATAAGGAGGAACCAAGGAAAATTAGAAAGTTCCTTTGCAGTGATGCAAATTGAGTTAAAGGCAATGAAGAGCAAAATTAATACCACAAAGGAATGAATTAGTGACTTGAAAGACAGAATACTAGAAAGTACCCAATTGGCACAACAGACAGAAAACCAAATGAAAAAACATGAAAGCATGTAAGAGATCTACGGGATAATATAAAGTGGGCCAACTACACATAACAGGGATCAGAGAAGAAGGAAAAGGGGACTGAAAATATATTTGAAGAAATTATGACCAAAACCTTTCAAAATCTAAAGGAAACATCTATTAAGATACAGGAAGCACAGAGGGCCCCAAATAAGTTGAATCCAAACAGACCCACACCAAGACATATTATACTAAAAATGGCAAAATTTAAAGATAAAGAGAGGATTCTAAAGGCAGTGAGAGAAAACAAAGCATTAATTATAAGGGAACCCCCCCATTAAGGCTATCAGCTGATTTCTCTATAGAAACACTACAGGCCAAAAGAGAGTGGCAAGATATATTCAAAACTCTAAAAGTGAAAAATTTGCAACCATGAATACTCCACTCAGCAAGAATATCTTTTAAAATAGAAGGACAAATAAGGAAGCTCTCCACAAGCAAAAGTTAAAAGAGTAGAGCAATATTAAACCCATTCTAAAAGAAATACTGAAAGGGCTCCTCTAAATAAAAAGAAGAAGAAATAGGATGGAGAAAATCACAGTTGGGAAGCAATCACTTAAACCAGTATACAGATCTAAAAAAAAAAAAAGCCTATAGTAAAAGTGATTATAAACACAAGGAACAGCAAAAGGATAAATATGAAGATATTTAAAAAGGACATCAAAATCAGCAAATGTGGGGAAGGAAAGTAAGAAAATATAGACTCTGTTTTTTATACATTGTGTTTGAGCCTATATGACTATCAGGCTAAAGCAAACAGATTTAAGAAGGGGTTAACGCACTTAAAAAACAGGGCAACCACAAATCACAACCAAACAATACATTCACAAAAACTAAAAAGAAGACACAGCATAAAATAAAAGGAAACCATCCAACAAAAAAAAAAAAAAGGAAGGAACAAAGGAGAAACATAGAATCAATTGGAAAACAAGGTTTAAAATGGCAATAAAAAAATGTTTATCAGTGATTACTTTAAATGTCAATGGACTGAATGCTCTGATCAAAAAGAGTGGCAGACTGGATTAAAAAACAAGAGCATACATTATGCTGCCTACAAGAGATTCACCTTAGGGCAAAGGACACGTATAAATTGAAAGTGAGGAGATGGAAAAGTTATGTCATGCGAATGGAAAAGACAGGCAATAACGAATGCCAGAAATAAAGGGAACTCTCCTTCACTGTTGGTGGGAATGTAAATTAAATTGGTAAAATCACTATGGAAAACAGTATGGAGGTACCTTAGAAAATTATATATAGAACTACCATATGACCCAGCAATCCCACTCTTGGGCATATATCCGGACAAAACTTTCCTTGAAAAAGACACATGCACCTGCATGTTCATTGCAGCACTATCCACAATAGCTAAGACATGGAAACAACCTAAATGTCCATCGACAGATGAATGGATTAAGAAGATGTGGTTCATATACACAATGGAATACTACTCAGCAATAAAAAAAGAACATAATGCCATTTGTAGCAATGTGGATGGCGCTAGAGACTCTCATACTAAATGAAGTCAGAAAGAGAAAGACAAATACCATATAATATCACTTATATCTGGAATCTAATTTATGGCACCGAAGAATCTATCTATAGAAAATAAACAAACTCATGGACGTGGAGAACAAACAGACAGAATATTGTAAATCAAATATAATAAAAAATAAATAAAGCAGAAAGAGTTGAAAAAAGCATATGGCATTTATACTTTTAAGGTATTTTAAGCATTTACTTATAATATTCATTATGATTATATAATTTTAGTATCATATTTTCAATATAAAAGTGGACTGTATGAATAGCCCTCTTTTAACTATTGAATATAATGGAAAAAGGAAAAATTTTGAAGGCTCAGATTTCAAGTCAAAATTCAAAGTTAAAATTTTATAATTCTATTATTACAGGTATAAATAAATACTAATAAAATATGAAATTATAATGTTTAAGAGGTAGCATTACAATTACTTTTTCATTTAATGTTTACTTTAAACTAATATATAGCAAATCATGTTAAGTAATATAACTATTTCTAACACTTTAAAAAATTGTGTATGATATATATAATCTACTCATCTATTTTATATACTCTATAAAATCTGACTCAAATAAAAAACTTTTTAAGTAATTAATTAAAATTATATTTATCATTTTTGCATACAACTTTCTTTGAGTTATATAGTGCTTTTACATGGAGAATTTATGTCAAACTGTATGAATTTTTTAAATTTAAAAGTAGCAGAGACTACCATAGAATATTCATTTTAAGTCAAGTATATGCACTTTAAATCTGTAAACTCTTATCACTTAACAGTGATAACTGTTATCTTAGTACTTAAAGCAGAATAGGCATTCCCAAATTCAGAATTTGTTAACTATATTCTGTCAATCAAAGGCCAGTCATTCCAGCCATCTGAAGGTGACCTAGACAATTTTTATTACTTTTTTACCCTAGTACTATAATTGCATTTCAACTAGGCAAATATCCATAAGGGAGCAGACCACTTAACAAATTTATTGATAAATTTATTGAGCCTCGGTGAATCAGAAAAATAATCATTTGAGTACAAGGGATTCTTTTTATTTATATTTTAAACCATTTTATAAAATTTATTTTCTTACACATGTTTAATAATGTCTTTTCCACCTTAAATAAAGTTTAAAAATTATTTTGTCAATTTTATACTATAACCCCTAGAAAGCAGGCTTATTTATTTTAATCACTGATATATTCCAATTACCCAGTATAATTCTTGTCACTCAATACCTATTTTTGTTTTGTTTTGTTTCTTTTTAGGTCTGCACTTGCAGCATATGCAAGGTCCCAGGCTAGGGGTTGAATCAGAGTTGCAGTTGCCAGCCTATGCCACAGCCACAACAGTGCAGGATCCAAGCAGCATATGCAGCCTACAGGGAAGCTCAGGGCAACACCGGATCCTTGAACCCACTGATAGAGGCCAGGGATCAAACTTGCATCCTCATAGATACTAGTCAGGTTCTTAACCCACTGAGCCACAACAGGAACTACTTGTTTAATTTATGTATATATAACAATACATTTTAGGTAGATGTGTTATTGAAAGAAGGAAGAATTCTATACTATACTTTTCTTAAAGAACTTTGAATTCCTGATTTGTTAGCCTTTATCAGAATCAGAACTTGTTCTTTTTTTAACATTTTGGCAAAATTAGATATAAAAGGAAAGGCTATGCAGTTTCAATATTTGCTTGACAGTATCACTGGGCAAACATATACTCTCAGATATCACTTTGATATCATGTATTATTTTTTCAAATACTTGGAAACATGGCATTTCCACAGGCATTTTGTTTTGTTATATAGATCATAGTAACCTAAAAAAATGTTCTAAGGTATCTGGAAACTTTCAAAATATCTTTTATAGACAGACATGTCTTTAGTTTACACGTAAAATTTTGAGATTATTTTCCTTCCTTTAATTCTGAAAGCCTGAAATATCTTGGACACGGTCCTTTGTGAAATCTCACTATGTGGCCAGCAATTACATTATATTTAGTTTCTTTCATTTTAATAAGAAAACCCATGAATGTTAATAGCCAGTGCATGCATCTGCTGTTTGGCATTTATAAAGTTCATCAGAAGCACTTATATTTTATGTGTCAGTTGGGACCGTACCACATTAGCCCTGATTTACAGGTATCGTTTATCAAAGGTAACACCTGCTGCAGCAAGCATACCACACGAGGTCACTTTTTCTCTTAACATCTCTGTTACAAATTTCTTTGTTTTAAGAATTTTTTTACTAGGATTTTTAATTATTTTTACTATCAATAGTAGGATATGAGTTCACACATTCATTACTTATATATATAAATATATTTTTTTAATATATGCATATTTTAATATAGTTATGTTTAAGGTTTTTCTAACTTTGGATATGTATACTTAACATGTCCATCTATACATTCTGCAAATTTTATAGCACAGCGATTTTCAGTGTAAGTGCTGGGAGACTAAATCATTTTAGGAGTTTTGTTATAGTGAATATTTACTAAATGTTATTACATGGGTAGGAGCACTTTGAGATTTTTTGTAGTAGGATTTTGTATTCGTGTATTAACATTAGAACAGCATGGTAGAATTTTATAGAGATAAAATTGTGGGGTTTTTTTAAGTTCTCAGGGTAAAATTTTTAAATAACTTAGAGAATCAATAGAGTATGACTTTAGTAAATTTCCCATGGTTAATGGAGGGTAGGACTACCTCTTCTTGAGAAATGGTGCCATAGTGTATCTCATGGGCTTAGTAGTATATTGACTCAGAACCCTATACTGGAAAAATGGCTAAGCTTATAGTGTACCCCGTAACTTTATCTGTAACAGTTACTTTCTCTAAATTGGGTTGCACTGGATGTCAGGAACTGGAAAGAATATAAGATTTTGACTGATTTACAGGCTAAGAAGGTACAATTTTTAACCTTTCACGGAGGCTGGTAGAAGAGAGGAAATTGTAGGTCAGAATAAAATCATAGTAGGAACCAAAAGCTTCATTTTCATATCAATTCCCCTTGCCTCTCAAGTCCCAATAGTGACGTGGATTAGCCCAGAAGGAAACTGCACATGAAGTAGGAATCCCAAACTTAAAGAATGCAATTTTTTTTGGCTTTTTTGTCATTTTAGGGCCGCACCCGCGGCATATACAGATTCCCAGGCTAGGGGTCCAATAGGAGCTGTAGCTGCTGGCCTGTGCCACAGCCACAGCAACACCAGATCCAAGTCACATCTGCAACCTACACCACAGCTCACAGCAACACCGGATCCTTAACCCAATGAGCGAGGCCAGGGATTCAACCCTCAA
This sequence comes from Catagonus wagneri, assembly GCA_004024745.2. Lineage (NCBI taxonomy): Eukaryota > Metazoa > Chordata > Mammalia > Artiodactyla > Tayassuidae > Catagonus > Catagonus wagneri. Next base: position 3,339,792 of record PVHT020000173.1, on the reverse strand, counting down.
ACTTCACGGTTCCTAGTCAGATTCGTTAACTACTGCGCCACGACGGGAACTCCAAGAATGCAAGTATTTTGTGGTAGGCAATAAACTTGCCTGAATCACACCACAGATGCTTGTTTGCTATGCAAACATCTCCGATAACATGGAGCCTCTTACTGCAAGACTAGGCAGAAATGGTAGAGACCTACAGAGAACTGTCTCTTAATAGTGGCTCCCTTAAACATTTTATTTTTCCTCAGGAAATGTGCCCTTGCTGGTATGTAACTTTTGGGCCATTACCACAAAATATTCTTGCTCTATGAAAAAAGGACAATGAGTCTCAGGGAGATAAACACATGATCCCACCTGTAAGTATTACCTTTTTTAGGTTAACTAAGGATCATTGTCTAAGGAATAAAAGGTGTAATTATTGCATATGAATACTAATATATTCTTTAATTTGAAGAAAAATAACAAAACATTAAAAAAGATGAAACTTAGACCTCAATGGAAATGATCTCTCTGATGTTACCTTTATTTGGTTCCTTTTACAAATCAGAGTCTACCACTGACCCTGCCACTGTGGAGTTCAAAACAAGGCCTGGAAGCAGCTAGAGAAATTACAAAACAACTCCACAGTATGGTTATGTTTTAGTGAATGCTATTATGTCTAAGAACCATGAAAGATATAAGAAAGGAGAAGATATGAAATTTACTCTTAAAATTTTATAATGTAATTGAAGAGATAAAAATATAAGAAATTGAATAGACTATTAAGTATCAGATTGAAACAGTAATGTTATATATAATAATGTGGATGACTGTTAAAACTTGTATTAGCAAACAATCTTGATACAAAGAATTCATGTAAGAGATGAGTGGAAAATAGATACACTGTTGCAATAAAGTTACTAGCTCCTAGTACTTTATAGGTTCCCAATGTAAATTAATTGGTTAAATGAATAAAAAATAAATGAATTGCATACATTATCCGAATAAGTTATCAAAATTGCCTTTTTTTTTATTACCTTGGGGCTCTTTGGCAGAATTTCCTGGTGGTTATCTGTATTTCTTTAACAGCTCTGTAGTAATAGAGCTCATTCCTCACCTCTCTCAAACCTCTCCCCTATCTTCAACACACATTTCCTAGCTGTTATGAATGGTGCATATAGGGTTAATTCAGAAACAGAAGATTTCTCTTCCTCAATCCTTTCCTTTTCCCAGAAAAATAATAAAACCTTGTTCACTGTTGCTGGGAATGTAATTTGGTGCAGCCACTATGGAAAACAGTATGGTAGTTTCTCAAAAAACTAAAACTAGAGCAACTATATGATTCAATAATTCCACTCCTGAGTATATATCCAGAAAAAAAAAAGCACCGATTCAAAAAGATACATCCACCCCAATGTTCATAGTTACACTATTTACAATACCAAAATAAGAAAGTAATCCAAGTGTCCATGAACAGGCAATTGAATTAAGACATATATAAGTGTGTGTATGTATACATGTGTACATATACATATACATATGTATATATGTGTATATAATGTGTGTGTGTGTGTGTGTGTGTGTGTGTGTGTGTGTATACACACAATGGAATATTACTCACCTATAAAAAGAATGAAATATTGACATTTACAGCAGCGTAAATGGACTTAGAGAATATTATGCTTAGTGAAATGTAAGGCAGAGAGAGACAAATACCATGTGATATCAAAAATAATAAAATGAATGTATATACAACAGAAACAGATTCACAGATAAAGGAAACAAACTTGTTTGTGGTTACAAAAGCGGGGAGAGAAGGAGAGAAGAAAAATTAGGAGTACGAGAAAAATTAGGAGTATGAGGAAAAATTAGTAGATACAAATGACTATGTTAAAATAGATAAAATAACCAAATATTCTTATAATCTAATGTAGGGAAGGTTTTGGTAAATCAGGTAATCTGTGGTATACTTACAAACGAAAAGATTAATGCATTTGACTATCAAAACATTTAAAATTCTGTAATAAAAACTCACCAAAAGTGAGAAGTAAAACTATTCACTGTAACAAAATATTTACCAGATGTACTAAGAAAAAAATGCAAACAAGTAACTCACCAAAAACAGAATATACCTTATTATAAGATAATGAGTATAATTCCCTGTGCTATATAGTATATTTCTGTTGCTTATCTATTTTATATATAGTAATTTGTATCTATTGATCTCACATCTCTGCGACTGATGTGAGGTTGTCAATTTTTCTGCAGATTTACAGCCAATTATTCAAATAATATAGATTTCATTGTATGTAATTTTTTCTTCCTATTTGAAAGTCACCTTATATCCTGAATACACATGTATGTATATACTCCCTCTTCCTTAATAATTTTTTGTCCATTTTCATAAAAATATTATACAGCTTAGTTGTATAATTTTATATTTTGTTATGATTTAGAGCAAGCACCTTTTCATTGTTTCCTTTTCCGAAATATCATGGAATAGCCTTAAAATTACTTCCCACTTAAATTTTGAAATAAACAACTTGAGAACTATTTAAAAACCATATATATATATGCACATACATACAAATACTCATATGTTTCATTAGGATATTGAGTGGAATTACAAGGGTTTTATAGTTTAGTTTAGAGACAATTAACCTCTTCTTTTATATTGTGTTTCCATTTTCAGAACATGATCTTTCTCACCAGTCATTCCTTTTGTCCATAAATAAAATATTTAACATCTCTTGTTATGGCTATTTTCAAATATTTTATAGCCTTTGATGCTACTTTCATTGACATAGTCTTCATTGCACTTTATAACTGCTAATTGTTGCCCTACAGGAAAGATGGCAATTTTGTATACTATTTTCCACATTACTTGATTCTCATATTAATTTAACAATACTTCTCTGATTTCCAGAAATTTTCTATAAAGTCATTTCTTGTAATTTGAGAATTTTATCTCTTCTTCTTAGTCAATTTTTAAATATGATTTTGTTATTTTTTTTATCAACTGGAGCTTCCAGAATTAGGCAGGGTATAAATCAAGAAAGTATACAGGGTATACAGGGTAGGCGTCCAAATATTTTGACAAACCTGAGTCTTTCAGGTATAGTCAAAATAGACCATATACTTGTTTTTGCTTTTTTTGTCTTTTTGCCTTTCTCTAGAGCCGCACCCACGGCATATGGAGGTTCCCAGGCTAGGGGTCTAACAGGAGCAGTAGCCGCCAGCCTATGCCACAGCCACAGCAACGCAGGATCCGAGCCGCGTCTGCAACCTACACCACAGCTCACGGCAACGCCGGATCCTTAACCCACTGAGCAAGGCCAGGGATCGAACCCGCAACCTCATGGTTCTTAGTCGGATTCGTTAACCACTGAGCCACGAAGGGAACTCCAAAATAGACCATATGTTTGAACTAGTTTAGTGAATGAGCTAGACTCAGAAGAGTGCAATTAAGAAAGCAAGTTTCTAATTTCTCTTTTCATTTTAGGGCAGCAAAATATTTCAGATCAAAGGTTTATTTATTTTTTCCTATCTTGGTCATTTTTCCTAGCATTTAAAAATCAAGTCTATTATTATTTACAGCATTTACTTTTATATATCCTACGTATAATGTCAGTATCCCCAAAACAATCATTACAGACCTACTCAATAAATTTAGAAAAGCTGATATATTCACAACCATAATAAAGCTCCGGTTACAAAGGAATTAATCTTTTTACCTCACTGAAGCATTTAAGATCCATGCTGATTTCATCTTAAATTCGGGTATGACTAAAAATCAAATTGAGGAAAGGAGTAATAAAAATTCCAGTGAATAAAAATATTTGCTTAAATTCTTATTAGCTGGTGATTTTTAAAATGTTATTTTAAAACAGCCCACATTTTTAAAAAATTCCCATCCCAAACCTTAGAGAAGGAATTTATAGATCATGGTATAATGAATTATATACCGTTAGAACTATTTTACCTTTCAGATGACTGTATCAGCTATTATAACTTTTTTATATATCTCATATGTACTTTAATAATGCAAGACAAGCAAAACTCATAATAATTCATAAGTGATTGATATCCCTTTTCCATAATAATTTTACAAGGAAGTATTATTACTGTTAAAACTAAGTTTTTAATGTCTTTGTAAATATCACTATTTTTGTTGCATCATTTCTATTAAAATTTCTGAATATTATAAGGAGAATAATAAAGCTGTGCTCACCCAAAATATTAGACATTACATCAGGTGGCTATTTAAATTAATTAAAGTGAAATTTAAAACTAGTTCTTCAGTCTCACTAACCATACTTCGAGAGCTGGACAATCACTTGTGCCTAACGTCTACCATGCGAGACAGCCCAAGCATAGAACTTTTCCATCATTGCAGAATGTTCAATTGGACAGCGGGCTTTAGAATATAGCAAAACTAGCATATGTTTGTTACTTATAAAAGTAACAAGCACTAGAATGCTCTGAGTAGAAGTTGCTATAGAACTACAAAATTAGAAAGATCAAGATCTGGGGGGAGGATATCATGGGAGTTCCCTTGTGCAGCAGTGGGTTAAGGATCTGGTGTTTTCACTGCAGCAGTTTGGGTTGCTGCCATGGCATGAGTTCAGTTCCTGGCCTGGTAACTTCCACATGCCATAGGCACAACCAGAAATAAATAAATAAATAAATATATCAGAATCATAGAAGTCACCTAAAAAAATCTCTCACATGATATTTGTTCATAAACTACTTGAATTTTCTTCTGCTTCCTCATTCATCTCTTCATTAATTCTACAATTATGTAATAAGGATACTAGCCATTGACAAAACAAAAATATTACGTATAGAATTATATGGTCATAACTGCTACAGCAGAAAAAGGTGGCAGGGTATGAGAAGAAGATGGGATTGAGGAGGAATTCCTGTTTTAAATGTCATGAGCAGGTAAAACTCCAGTCAGGTGAGGTTTGAGCACAGAGTGGCAAAACCTACTGTGCTACTGTCACTGATTTGGTGTTAGACAGTGTCAGACTCAAGAGCATTTTTGTTTTAGGCATTATACTAGGGGTTGGAGACACAGAGAAAGAAAAGGCTTTTGTTCTATCCCCAGGAAGATCTCCGGGAGTTTAGGAGAGAAGATAAAGGAGAAGATAACCCATTACCAACCAATCTGCTAGGTGACATACTAGAAGTATGTACATATAGCACTGTTTCTTTATCCATTATTTTTTTTCCCCCAAAGGCATATTAAGCCCCATTAACTGTATTGAAAAATAATCCATTATTTATTCAAATTATGTGTAATAGAAAATACTAAGATTAAATAATCATAAAAATCTATTAGAGTTGATATCGCTCTGCATATTATAAAAACTTTAAACCACTTTTCATTTTTTTTAAATTAATCCACCTTCCATTTGAATGGGATAAGATTACATAAGATATTGATAAAGATAATAAACATAAAATGAAATAATGAAATAACTGACCAAATAAAAATTATATCTTTTTTTTAAAGTGTATCCAAATAAATGTGATAAAACATGTAAACTTTTTTATGGCAAATCTTATGACAGGATTCATTTTTATATCTGATTTAGAAAAAAATGTAAATTGATCACAATTTGCATGTTACCATTCTGATTATTTTTAGTAACTTTCATAAGTACAATATCAAGAAATTCAAATTTTTTAGTTTATTTTTCTGAACTAAATATTAATAATCTCAAAATTAAAATAGATATAATTTTTCATGTATTTCATGATGGATGCCTTAGAAAGATTTATACAGAGAGAGACAAACACACCTATTAGTTATCTCCAATTAACCATGAAACAAGTAAAAAACAAATATATGATTGATTACTAAAAAACTGCAAGTAATTGGGTAGTAAGGCAAAAGTAATGGAATATGTTCATCGAGTATAATCTAAGGACGTGATTTTTATTTGTATAAATTGATTACAAAGCAGTTAAAATTAATATGACTTTTAGGTAAGGACACAAATGTAAAGAGTTTTGAAAATAGCAACCATTTGAAACAAATCATTCACATCATTTTTTATGAGACTATAAAATATCTTAGAGATATTACTTGTTTTGGATAAGACTTATAAACAAAAAATGTTATTTAGTTAAAGGTTGTGTTTTAATTAAGTAAAGCTCTCAGTATAAATTAATTTAGACTAGATTTTAGTCATCTGTAACCTTATACAATTTTACTGTTATTTCTACAGTCCATTACTTTAAAATCAATTCAACTTATGCTAATGGTTGAGTGATTAGATAATTTCTGAGGAAATTTTAATTATGTCTGTGGTTGTTTCTCTATATAAATAAGATCTTAAACACATACAAATTGAATAAAGGAAAAAAAAAAGAACTTAAGAAAAGCCAGAACCTGTACTGAGAGCAAAAGATATTTCTGTTCTATATAGCATTTTTGTTTCTGTCTATTAGACATTTTTATGTTTAATCTCCCTGTTCCTAAGTCATCTATCAGTGCTGGAGTAAGAAAAGGTACTTGAGGTGTCATCCATGATATACCCATCATTTCGAGGATAGCCTTTCACAGTCTTTGCACATGCTGTCCTCATAGCCTCTAATACTCAATTCTCAGAATATTACTGTGTTTTGCTTCCTCACTTAATTCTTGTCCCTACTAAAATGTCACCTTTTAAGAGAGGACTTTCCTGACCACCTCTAGTCCCATACCCTGACTTGTTTTTCTTTATAACGCTAATTAACAAATGCATTATTCTGTTTACTTCTGTAATATTTTGTCTCCCTGTGAATTTGCTACACTAGAATCAAATACCCATGAGAACTGGGTGTCTATAGTGTTTAAAATATGTATCTGGAAGAGGGCCAGGGAACATAAATGATGCTTGTGGGGATCTGGGAATACATATATGATTAAATTATTACCTCTAACAGTTCATACAATCAGATGTTTTTCTCTAGATACAACCGATCCAATTAAATTGAATTCAGTTTCAAAACATGAAAACCACAACAAAAACCAACTGACTAATAAACCCAACTCTTTCTGTGATTTCCAGAAATAAAATGTCAAATTTAGTTGCATTTTGCTCCTGTCAATCCATTGATTTAGGACCATTCATAGGTTTAGACATTCTTCATGATATCCAGATATCTAGGTTATCAAAGAGTATCTTTGTTTTTCCAATTAATTTTCATTACCCAAGTTTCCATATTTTTCTAGGTCTTTCAAAATATACTTTAGTGCATCGATAGTTTTTAATTTAGTTATAAGTTTAGGACTATTGTTTGCTACAGAAAAATTCCTCTGTCACAAATTATTGCCAAACTTTGTGAGTTAAAAGAATTATTTTCCATGAGTCAAGTATTTACCTGCATCCTCAGAAGATGAGCACTCTTTACACAAAGTCTTCTACAATGACGATACATTCGGCAATAATTTTTTGACAGAAAAATGCTATCTTTAGAGTCTTGATTACTTCATTTTCAAGTGGGAGCTATGGTAGAGAGAAAAAGAAGGTATTATTTAATTAAAACAACCTGGGCTAAGGTCTTAGCTCTTCCACTTTGGAACTTTGAGATTCAGTGTCTTTAGTAATATGAAGTGGGTGAAGGAATACTGACCACATGCCAGGCTATTAAAACACACACACACACACATACACACACACACACACACAGATATCAAAATATAAGTTTTTCGAAACAGTTCTTGCCACAAAGAAAAAACCTGGCACTTTATTTCCTTTCTTTCCCTTAACACCTCCATTCTCTAAAAGTCGTTTATTTATTTTTTTCTGCTGTGGATTTAAAGGCTTTTATTTTAAAGTCATGCTGGACTTCAAAGTAAGTAATGATAGATGATGATTTTAACATCTATTGCTCTTATTTTAGATCTTAGTCTTAGACTATATTTTTCTTAACAAATATATGAAAGATACATACTAGGAACTAAACATGAAAAATACATACTAGAAGTTACGGCCACAAAACTTAATATAAAGCATAGTACTATCCCTTTAAAAATGAACCAAAGCCATAAAAAATGGAAAAGGAGAAAAGAGAGCTTGGAGAGAAACAGAAAACTGAATGAAAAGATGTAAGCTATATCATATATATCTTAAGAATTATGAGAGAAAACTAGAAGGAATAATACAAGGAAGGATAGTTATATGTGTGCCAATTGAGCAGAACATCTAATTAAGTCAATGAAGTTTTTTGGAGTGCTGTCATATTTCATAGAGAAGCTGAAATTGGATTGGATTCAAATGAATGGAAAAGAGAAAGCCATTCCAGAGTTGGAATAAAGTAAGTAGATGAGCATTTCAAAGCTACCTGAAATAGTATTTTTTTTCTATTTTGAGATGTTACCTATAATCTGAAGTGATTCCCCAAACTAATATAGTATGTCAGGTAAGCTGTGCATTAATACCAAGTAATGGATTAATACCAACCAATGTCAGGTGAATTCTCAACAGATGGATAAATTAGAGAATACTCAAGCAATTTGACTTGTATGAAGTGTTCTCTTCATTTTGTCTTTTAAAAAAGACATTCAAAGCTAAACGAAACTAGCAAAAGAAATAGTTCATTTCTGGGAAATAAACACACTTCCCCATCATTAGGTTATGAAATAGATATTCATAAATATGGAACTTCTGCCAGAAAAATTCTAAGGACAGATTTCCTTATCTTTCAATTCAAAGCGGTACTGTTATTGAGAAACAGCTCTATTATTATTAGCCTACAAACTGTTCCTTTGGGAAGAGAAAGTTAATTAAGTAGGCAAGTCAAATATTTGGAGGCAGGGCCCCTTTAGCGCTCCTGCCCCTCCGCAGGCTGGAGTTCTGGGTCAGCAAACACCGCCTCCTATTCCCCGGACTACGGTTTTATTGTTTTCTTTCTCCTCTGCATGAGTTTTCTTCAGTGCCCGAAGAACAAAATTGTTGTGTTTACCCTACTATTAACGCTTTTTTTTTCCAGAGAAACCAGGCCTGTGTGATTTGGTTATCAGAGTAAATCTTGGCTCTTCTATTTTCTGGAAGATGGTGCATAGCATTTGTATAATTTCCTCCTTCAATTTCTGGGAACATTCACCAATGAAGACATCTGGGCCTGAAGCTGTCTTTCTGGGAGGTTAGAAAGTACAAATGTGGTTTTCTAATAGTTGTATGAACTATCCAGGTAATCTATTTCTTTTTGATTGAGGTTTTATAACTTGTGATTTTCAGGGAATCTGTCCATTTCATTTAAATTTATTGCCATAAAATTTCCATAGTCTCTTGTTATTTTTAAAATACCTATAGAATCTTTATTGATGTCACCTCTCACATTCCTTTTTTGATATTTTTTGACCAGCAAATGATTTTAAAACTTTTTAGTTTCCAAATATTTGAGAATATTCCGGGTATGTCTCTCAAATATCTTTTGTCCTATACTAACATAGCAGTTGCCACAGATATATATGCACATTTTTCCCAAGCCATATATTTAAGAATGTAATCATTCTGTATCATGTTCCACTGTCTATATTTCACTTATTTCTATCTCTCTTTTCTTCTTACAATGGTAAAATTTGTTACGTATAAATTTTTCCCATTTTTAAAGTTTTATTGAAGTATAGTTGATTCACTATGTTGTGATAATTTCCGCTGTACAACAAAGTGATTCAGTTATATGTATACACATACCCATTCTTTTTTAACCTCTTTTCTCATACAGGTTATCACAGAATATTGGGTAAATTTCCCTGTGCTACATAGCAGGTCCCCACTGACCATCCATTTCACATATAATAGTGTGCATATGCCAATTCCAAACCCCCGGACCATCTGCTCTCTATACCTTTCCCCATTGGTAACCACAAGTTTGTTTTCAAAGTGTGTGTGTCTGTTTTTGCTTTGTAAATAAGTTCATTTGCATTTTTTACTTTTATTTTTGGCTGCTCCACAGCATATGGAGTTCCTAGGCCAGGGATCAGATCCGAGCCACAATTGCAACCTAAGCTACAGCTGTGGCAATGCTGGATCCTTAACCCACTGTGCCAAGCCGGGAATCGAACATGCATCCCAGCACTCCCAAGACACCGCTGATCATGTAGTGCCACAGTAGGAATTCTTGTATCATTTTTTAAAGACACCATGTTTTTTTTCCCTGACATTTCACTTAATATGATAATCTCTAGGTTCATCCGTATTGCTGTAAGTGGCATTATTTCATTTTTATGGCTAAGTAATATTCCTTGTATGTATGCACCACGTCGTATTTATCCATTCATCGGTTAATAGACATTTAGGTTGCTTCCACGTCTTGGCTATTGTGGATAGTGGTGCAATGAACATAGGGGTGCATGTATCTTTTTCAAAGAAGGTTTTGTCTGGATATACGTGTAGGAGTGGGATTACTGGATCATATGATAGTTCTATTTTCAATTTTTTTAGGAGCCTCCATACTGTCCTCCATAGAGGTTTTACCAAAGTACATTCCCACCAACAGGGTAGGAGGGTTTCCTTTTCTCTTTTTCATTCCTAATACTACTCAACATATTTCTCTTTATATTTCCTATACTTGAACCTGGAGGCTTGCAGATTCAGGCCCAAATTTTGGCAAGAATAATTTGCAGATGATCTGTTATCTTCCTTTTACATTAAATAATGATGAGCACATACAAACTTGTTTTCCTAAAACAGATCAATGTATTCAGTTATTGTCAGCCAATCCATCCATTATTAAGTTTACCAGCAACATTTCATGTGATTTTTACAGCATCTAGTAAGGACTGTTATCTAGGTCCACTATTTAATTTGGGCTTGTAAAATGATGATTTTAATATTCTGTTATTCCTTTTGTTTCATTAGTTGTACTTCTATAAAGGAAATTAACCTTATCAAGTATTTGGCTACTCCTAATACTTTGTTATAAAGTACCATAATTTCTTCTTTCCTTTATACTTGTCAATTTGCAGAATAATGAGTTATTACATTAGCACTCTAAAAAGGTACAATGACCATATAATTTAACTTCCAAATTGAAACACTTATGAGTGACATGGGGTAGTGTTAATAATTAACCTAGGACAGTAGTCAATGCGGATATTTCAGGCAAAACTGTACAAAGGTGACCCATGAGTGTTTTTAAAAATTCATAGATTTCCACCTATAGTTAACTAATCTATGACAAAGGAGGCAACAATATACATTGGACGAAAGACAGCCTCTTCAATAAGTGGTACTGGCAAACGACAGCCACATGTAAAAAAATGAAATCAGAACACTTCCTAACACCATACACAAAAACACTCAAAATGGATTAAAGACCTAGATGTAAGACCAGATACTATAAAACTCTTAGAAGAAAAATAGGCAAAACACTCTCCGACATAAATGACAGCAACATCTTCTCAGAGCCACCTGTTAGAGTAATGACAATCAAAAGAAAAATAAACAAATGGGACTTAATTAAACTTAAAAGTTTCTGCACAGCAAAGGAAACCCTAAACAAAATGAAAAGACAACAGAATGAGTGAAAATATTTGCAAATGAATCGACCGACAAGGGATTAATCTCCAAAATTTACAAACACATCCTACAGCTCAATAGAAAAAAAACAAACTACCCCATCAAAAAATGGGCAGAAGATCTAATTAGACAGTTCTCCAAAGACATACAGATGGCCAAAAAACACATGAAAAGATGTTCAACATCACTAATCATCACTAATTGATTTGAAATGCAAATCAAAACCACTATGAGGTACCACCTTACACCAGCCAGAATGGCCATCATCAGAAACTCTACAAACAATAAGTGCTGGAGAGGGTGTGGAGAAAAAGGAACCCTATTATACTGTTGGTGGCAATGTAAATTAGTGCAACCACTGTGGAAAATGGTATGTAGATTCCTTAGAAAACTAAAAATAGAATTATCATTTGATCCAGCAATCCCACTCCTGGGCATCTATTCAGAGAAAACCATTAATCAAAACGACACATGTACTCCAATGTTCATCGTAGCACTCTATTCAATAGCCAAAACATGGAAACAACTTAAATGTCCATTGACAGAGGAGTGGATAAAGATGTGGTACATAAACACAATGGAATACTACTCAGCCATTAAAAGGAACAAAATAACAGCATTTATAGCAACATGAATGGACCTAGGAATTATCATGCAAAGTGAAGTCAGTCAGACAATGAGACACCAACATCAAATGCTAACACTTACATGTGGAATCTGAAAAAAGGACACAATGAACTTTGCAGAACAGATACTGACTCACAGACTTTGGAAAACTTAAACTGTTTCCAAATGAGATAAGTTGGGGGGTGCGGGGATGCACGGAGGGTTTGGGATGGAAATGCTATAAAATTTGATTGTGATGATTTTTGTACACCTATAAATGTAATAAAATTCATTAAGTAATAAAAATAAACCAAAATTCATTGATTTCCATATATTTTATGTTTTTCTTCCCTGTAATCCCTATTTTATTTTGCCCCCATTGTTTTATCTTTAGCCATGGAAAGCCTGTTCAGGTTTGCTCCTATGTCCTTTTGAGATAATCTCAATAGTCTTTGACAGATTTCTTGCTTTCTTAGACAGGAAGATACTTCATGTTCATCTTCTAAATTTCCCAAATATGGAAACAACTTTTCAAAAAAGGTTTGTTTCTTTTAGTGGGTAATAATATTTAGACACTAATGTTCTGGCGTGTGATTACCTCTGTGTTGCCATCGCTTTTGTCTTCTAAACAAAGAGAACTAGGAAAGATACATTTTTAAAAGAAAATTAATGTGTATGCTGACATTTTTAATCAAAAGAAATAATGTGACTTTATTAACTTTATTTTATTTTTTATTTTTAATTACTTTATGAATTTTATTATATTTACAGGTGTACAAAAATCATCACAATCAAATTTTATAGCATTTCCATCCCAAACCCTCAGTGCATCCCTGCACCCCCCAACTTGTCTCATTTGGAAACCATAAGTTTTTAAAAGTCTGCGAGTCAGTATCTGTTCTGCAAAGAAGTTCATTGTGTCCTTTTTTTAGATTCCACATGTAAGTGCTAGCATTTGATGTTGGTGTCTCATTGTCTGACTGACTTCCCTTAGAATGATAATTTCTAGGTCCATCCATGCTGCTGCAAATGCATTCTTTCCTCTACTGGCAGAGTAATATTCCATTGTGTATATGTACTAACTTTGTTTTATATTTACCTTTTATTTTCTGTTTTTATAAAAATAATGATTGAATTATTTTTTGAATATTATCTCTGTTGTCTATTATAACATATATTCACTTGATACCTATATTTTTTTACTAATAATGACTAATTGGATTTCAAAACTTTTGATGGTATTTTAAACTTTAAAGCATATCGCAGTAGCAATGTCAGTTAAAATAGTGCATTTTAAAATAATGTGAAATAATTCTGGTCAGAGTGGTTATGTCATTAAACTAATGTGTTATTTGGGATTTTTTTAAACTTTATTTTTATAATTTATGTAGAACATTTAAAGTTCCAAATTCAAAACTCTAAAACAAGATATTTTAAAAGAGTTGTAGCTTATCACTTAATATGTTCCTATTTTTGCTTGCCTCTCAAAATATAACATTAAAAAAACAAAGTAATACTGCAATATTGAAACTTGTTTGTCTATATTTACTAACATATCAACACATAAAGTTCAGTTTCTAATATGAAACAACCACTGTCATGACTCTGATCTCATTTTAATCATAAGCAACTTTTTTTCCTGTCTCTGTTACATTATATGCTGTGGTAGTTCATGCAAACCGGTCACTTTCAGGTATAGGTTTTGGTATGCTAATTTTAGGGGAATTGCTACAGTTTTTCGCCTTAAATTCAGATAATTTCACCACAGTTCTTTGTACAACTGAGTTCATCCATCACATTTTTCTTACTTTTGTTATGTCCTATTCTGACCGTACTGCTGTTGTGCAGATTCGTAGAAAGCAGAAACACTGGATAGATGACTCTCCAGTGAGAGTGAGTGAATGTTAGAGATGCGGGAAATGCCATTTTTAAAGCTGTTTCATCTGAAGGGTCATATATTCTAAAGAGAATGTCTCCCAAGAAACCCTAATCTTGAAAGGTTCTGCTACATAGTTCGAAGTGGCTACAACTGTCCAAAATGAAATTCTGGAAGCATGCGGAAGTATCTGTCCCTCAGGCATAGCTTAATTTAGTGGCTGAAATTTCGTTTTGTAATATGATTTTTCTAGTTAATTTTAGATGACAGCAGGGAAAATAATGTTTCTAAAATAGTTAACAGAGGAGTTTCCATTTGGGCCCAGTGGGTTAGGACCTGACGTAGTGTCCGTGAGGATGTGGGTTCAATCCCTGGCCTTATTCAATAGGTTAAGGATCCAGGATTGCTACAAGCTATGGCATAGGTAACAGATATGGTTTGGATACAGCATTGCAGTGGTTGTGGTATAGGCCAGCAGACATAGCTCCATTTCGACCCCTAGCCTGGGAACTTCCATATACCACAGGTATGGCCTTAAAAAGAAAAAAATTAAAAAAAGAAAAAAAACCCTAAAAAATAGTTAACAGTGTTCATTCATATACAGAAATATGATATACTATAAAAGACAGTAAATTTCAGTTGAACTATTGTAGTAAAGAAAACTGTTAAATTTTATTTAACACATTAATACTCAAACTTATCTGACCACAGAATTTTTTTGCTTTCTTATATCACATATATGCAGAAGAGTTAGTGTTCTATAGAACACATCCAAGTTTTGTAAACACTGTGTTAAATAAAGCTCAACAGTTATATTTATTTTTTTATTTTTTTTATATTTTTGTCTTTTTGCCTTTTATCTAGAGCCGCACCCGTGGCATATGGAGGTTCCCAGGCTAGGGGTCTAACAGGAGCTGTAGCTGCCGGCCTACACCACAGCCACAGCAACACGGGATCCGAGCCGCATCTGCAACCTACACCACAGCTCACGGCAACGCCGGATCCTTAACCCACTGAGCAAGGCCAGGGATCGAACCCGCAACCTCATGGTTCTTAGTTGGATTCATTAACCACTGAGCCACGACGGGAACTCCAACAGTTATATTTATGATAAATATTTTAAAGACATTTTATTTGTAACTGCGAATCAAGAATCTTCAAGTTGGAGTATAGCATATGGGCCATTTCTCAAACATTTATGTAAGAACCACTTTTCTATATGACACAAACAGTGAAATATTGTTTGAGAAGTATAAGCATTCTTAATTTTCACTATATATTTCCATCTTTCTAACCCAGAGAAAGCCATATAATTTATCATGAAATGCAGAAACATATGATTTTATTGCTATTCCTATACTAATTAACACATTTAACTTTTCAATTGAGGTATAATATACATACAGAATTCTACATACTTCATACATGAAAAATTCAATAAACTTTTACAAACTGAGCCCAGTTGTGTAACCAGGATCTAGCTCAAGAAACAGAATAGTATAATTACCCGGAAAAGAAAGGAAGAGATAACGCAAATTTCCTCAGACCTTCCAGGATCATCTTATTTTCTTTAAAAGAATAGTAAACAATGTTATCAAGATAAAATTTTATAGATATGCTGCCAAATTGTACCAAATTAACTTATTGCAGAACTTCTAGTATAAATTTTGCATGATAACTGCACCAACAGCTGCACTGTAGATTTGTGCACCTTCCCAAAGATTTAGATTGAAGACATTGACCAGAAAGGAGTTCCCATCGTGGCGCAGCGGCTAACGAATCCAACTAAGAACCATTAGGTTGTGAGTTCGATCCCTGGCCTTGCTCAGTGGGTTAAGGATCTGGCATTGCCGTGAGCTGTGGTGTAGGTTGCAGATGCGGCTCGGATCCCGGTTGCTGTGGCTGTGGTGTAGGCGGGCGGCTACAGCTCCTGTCAGACCCCTAGCCTGGGAACCTCCATATGCCACGGAGTGAGGCCATAAAAGTACAAAAAGACAAAAAAAAAAAAAAAAAAAAAAAAAAAAAAAAAAAAAAAAAAAAAAAAAAAAAAAAAAAAAAAAAAAAAAAAAAAAAAAAAAAAAAAAAAAAGGAAAGAAAAGAAATTGACCAGAAAAAAAGTATAAATACTTTAAGTTAAATACATTCAACCTGTCAATTTCACTGTACAAACACAGGTAAGTTAAAAGCAAAGGAATGGAAAAATACATAAAGTTTTAAGTATACATGAGAGCAGATATAATAAAATCAGGGGGGAAAAATTCCTCAGAACAAAAGGTACTACTAGAGATAAAGAGGGTTATTTTACGATGACAAAATGTTTTTACTAATAAAATAAAGGACAAAAATCTCCTTATCATATCAATAGATGCAGAAATAGCATTTGACAAAATTCAACATCTATTCAGGACAAAAAATTTAGTAACAAAAATGGAGAAAGGACTTTCTCAGTCTGATAGAAAGCATCTGTAAAAACCTACAACTAATGTCCTATTTAATAGTTAAATATTTAATGCTTTTGCTTCAAAGTCAGAAAGAACGTACAGATGCCTACTCCTACTGCTTCTATTTGAGATTACAATAGAGGATTTTGCAATTGAAATAAAACATTTTTTAACATCATTAAAAATCAACATATATTTAAAATCTGTAAGAACATAATTTTTAGGTGAAAAAGTCATATATCTTAATGAAACAAATAATATAGCTAGACATGTATATACAATGCGTCCATATATTTATCACTTTTTATGTATTGTCTTACCTTTTAGTGAGTTTCCCTCTGCTACTATTCACTTTGACCCTGAAGAAGAATATACTTTAGAATTTCTTGCAGCTCACATCTTCCCATGACAATTTCCTTTTATCTGAAAAATCTCTCTCTGTACTTTGCCTACTTTCTTGAACGATAGTGCCAACTATCTGCTACATGTGGAAGTCTGGGTTGGCAGTTGTTTGTCTTTCTTTAATGATGTTATTCTTCTGCTTTCTGCCCCTCATTCCTGATGATCACAATTATTTAAAATATTAGCCCCTATATCTCATGTGCCACTTTTCTTTGGCTTCTTTCAATATTTTCCTTGTATCTTTCCATTTCTACAATTTGGTATGATATGCCCAGGCAGAGTGTATTCACTGCATTTGTTGTTTTGATTTTGCTGCACATCTTGCATATTTAAGATAACGTATTTCACCAAATTTGGAAAGTATTTGGCCATTATTTCTTCAAATATTTTTATTTCCACATTCTCCCTTCTACTTCTGGGACTCCAGAAGCATTTTAGACCATATGATGTTGTCTAATATTTTCTAAGGCTCTGAATTTTTTTCCTTTGAACATAATTGTGTATCTGGGCCTCAGCTTAGATAATTGCCATTGAACAGATTAAAAGTCCATTTGTTTTTTCCCTTGGTCTGCTCCATTCTACTATTAATCTCATCCACTCTACTTTTTATTTCAAATATTTTGTTTCTAATTTCTATACTTTCCATTTTCTATTTATTATTTTTATTTAGCATTTTCTGTTTCTATCTAGTATTTCCTATTTTTTTGACTGAGATTTAATTTTTTTAAATTTTCTTCCAGGTGTTTTTCTTTTTAAAGCAAAAAATTAATCTTGTTTATGATCAAATTGCAAACATTTTCTCACCTGTTGGAGGCAGCACCTCAGATTTTTCCTTCTTTTAGCCTTGGTTGAAAGCTGCTCTATTCTTACCCATACTTGCGTGATTCAGTGATTAGCCAGAGATGTGGAGAAAGTTTATACAGAGAAACTGGGGATTCCTTCTTGGCTCTCTCCTTCCCAGGATTTCCTCCTTCCTTTCTAAGTGTATGATTGCCTCAGTTTTACTTTCTGGTTCTTTAGACCAGAAAAATATATGAGTTTCTACAGGAGTTTTAGCTTCCCTGGTCACACTGGGCTTGCAGCCTGCATTCAAACTAATGTCATAAAAATGGGAACCACCCATGCTATAACTATTTTCCAAGTTTTACATCCTCTTTAAAAAAAATACACACAAGCTTTTCTCACTTTTAGATTTTTAAAAAGTTTATCCATATTTTATAGTTGTTATCTTTGAGATGATTCATTTTTTTAGAAGCTTTTTTTTTTTTTTTTGCCATATTTGAAGAGGAACTCCTTGGGATAGAACAACTTAATCCTTTTCTCAGAAGAAAAATTCTCTTTTGGATAAATTCCAACACATATGTCACTTTGTAAAAAGATTATTTAGAGATTAGACAGTCATCAAAACAAGATTTCCAAAAAGAAGGCATCCCGAAATGTGAATCAAAACAGCAGAATTACGCAAAATCTTAAAAAGGCCTTAGGTAGCACTGACATTTTTTTTTCAGTTGGATATATAGCTTGCAATTTTTTGAACTGCATTTTGTTTAGGTTGTTGCCTATTGCCCCTCCAGATGGCACAATATAAATTTTCTGTCTTAGAGACAAGCAAAGAGAGAGGAACTGTCTGAACACATGTCTCTCAAGAATCTAATGTGCAAACAGAATTTCCTCCCCAAAGTTGCTGCCCATGAATTTCTTTTAACAAATAACTTAACGTTTTTTTTAACATCAGATGCACATCTATTCCTAAGAACTGAATAAACAAGACTGTGAATAAATGATTTCATTCTTGTAAAAATCCTCACTGTAATAATCAAATTTTAATTACATTATTTAAAATAATAATCAAAATTATTACCCTCCTCATAATTTTGATCCAGAGATGAAATTAGAATTTTCATTGATTTTAAGGATCAGGTGTGCATAAGTTACAGATCAAATTCCTTACTGCACTCTCTACTGACTTAAAAAAAATTTATAACGTTTAAAAATAGGGAAAAATCAATGTCTTTAACGTGTTAATATTTTTAACATTAAAGTCTCCTTTTTTGGTAGTAGTGACTGTCAGGTATTTTAAGCAATTCATCTTAAATTAGACACAGTGAAAATGCCAGAACGGTTGTTATCTGATATACAGAATTGTAGCTGACCACGAATTCCATAGCAGAGTAGCTTACAACATAAAAAGAAACTGGTTTCCATTTGAACTGTTATAACTGTGCAAAGTTACCTGGTATTTCTATTTTTAATTTACCTCATTTACTAAAATAAGTATTAATTCATCTCAAGATCAATTTTTTTGAGATTTAGTGCTTGGATGAGATTTTAACTTCAGATAGTTCTAAGTCATTTAGATGATATCTAAATTTTTAGTTAATCTTTCATTTAATGAGAGAAAAGCCATTTCAAACACTTATGATAATAAAATATAATTCAATGACCAGCCTTCAAAATTATGGAAGTTATCTGTAATAAGTTACATATTCTTTGGAATAGCTGAGTAGTCTTGAATCTTTAGTTTTCATGTTTGGTATGAGTCACTGAATTTACTGCTTTATCTTTGTTAATGAAACATGGCATCATAGGAATGACATAGCAAAGCCTATATATATGTTTTCCAATTCATATTTATATTGTATAATAGTTAAAGAAATATTGTTTCTTATAGTTGATTTTAATTCTGATATAGTTTGAAAGGTTATTTTATAAGAGAATATAATGGAATTTTCTGTTTTGAAATCTTTTGAGCTAATTATTTCAAACATTACCAGTTATCATCCTATTTTATCAGTCTGTGTTAAGATTCTAGATTTAACTTCCTTCTAATACTTTAGAAATAAAAAAAAATAATTTCTAAAAATAATTTTCTATTTCATTACATCGAATAATAATTTGTTTAAAGACCTCTAACACTAATAAATGTTTTTTGCTTTTTCAAAGGATTTTGGTCATCAAACTTATCAGAGTACTTATAGGTAGAAAAAGAGAAGGGACTTAGATACAGTGAGAACAACAGAGAATTTATTTTAATTAAATGTCTCATATTTCAAGTATACTAAATTCATAAATTTCAGGCAATATATCCATAGTTATCTATTAATCAAAATGATTTCCTCAATTATTCATTCATTGCTCACTTTTATTAACCTTCAGTTTGAAGTTTTATCTTTTCATGTATATACTTTGCATTGTAACCTAGGTTGTATATGTTTTGGGACACATATCATATATTTTCCTTCAAATTCTGTCCTTGAAAAAGATATAAAATGTGTATTTCTCTATGCACCTGAAAGATACTATAAAAGCAAAATTTGCTGTTGGGTTTGCCTCATTCAGTGCTCCCTAGCCTAAGGAGGCATTCAGGGCCCACGCCAGAGAGAAGCATCTGGCCTAGGCCAAGATACTGCATTTGCAGCCAGCTCTGCAGAAGACAAGGCAAGTACATCTCTCTGAGACAAGGAATATGCTTAGAAACTGCCAGGATCAGCTGTCTGGTAAAATATGTTAGATGTGTTATTCATTTTTTTGAATAAGAAGATGTTGAGCTGTGAATACTGTGTGTCTACCTTTGCCTAAGGGCATAAATGAATGCTATAATTTGGTAACAAAGTAGGAGAGTATTGCTTTACTGTCCAGCTGGTTTCCTGGGGAAAGAATAATATTATTTCAATGAGGAAATATTGTTTAAACATATTTCTTTACCAGTAACACAATAAAATTTTCAACATTTAAACTTATTCACTGCCTCTTTACTCTAGTGTTTGAGAAAAGCTGTTAATACAAGCAGAGTTTCCCTTACCTTCTGCTGAATAACAAACCATCAGTTGGAATCCTTTCCTGGTAAACAAATTCTTGGAGACTCATTAAAATTGAGCAGCTAATTTAGCTCCTTTAATACATTCTTGTGTTCAGTCCTATTAAATTATTAATGATGAAATAGTGAATAAAGATTTTTAAAATGTATTTTTCAAAAACTGTATTGATTGCCATTTTACAAAAAGAAAAGAAAAAAGCATTGTAAAATTGTATACTGTAACAGAATAGATCATATTGGTGTCTCAGAGACATGAAAACTCTGTGAGGAATTCTATTGAAAATCCACCTGAGAGTTCCCATCATGGCTCAGCGGTTCCTCATGACTAGCATTCATGAGGAAGCGGGTTTGATCCCTGGCCTCGCTCAGTGGGTTAAGGATCCGGCGTTGCTGTGAGCTGTGGTGCAGGCTGCAGACACCGGCTCAGATCCCACGTTGCTGTGGCTGTGGCGTAGGCCGGCGGCTACAGCTCCGATTTGACCCTTAGCCTGGCAACCTCCATGTGCCACAGGTGCAGCCCTAAAAAGACAAAAAAGAAAAGAAAATCCACCTGACGGGATGATATGAAGCGAGTTCTTCTTGTCTTACAACTTTTAAAGCACCACTTGAAAGTTAAACGGAAAAAAATAGAGGATAACCTTTAAAGAAATACTTTCTTCTGAAATTTCAGGGTTAAAAATGAGTGGATCATAGAGATTTATGTGTACTTTAACTAAATTCTCACTTTTCACATTTATACATGCATAAAAATATATCAGATTAGTTAAGGAGCATGGGCATGAAAATATTTTTGGCAGAACAATGATCATAATCTCAATCTTCTGGTTTTCAATATAGCATGATTTATAATGAAAAAAGTTAGATTATCTTTCTTTTTAGAAACTCACACATGAATTTTGTGAAATAATTTCGAATAAATAAGGGAAACTGCTTTATAAAGAATATTAAAAATGCAAAAATATAAAATTTAGAGTATTCCCTCATTCATTCACTTATTAAAGTATTTAAGTTACATTGAAACCAATATACGATATTCTATATTGAGATATGTTTTGAAGGTTTTGAACTTTGCATTGATTACTTACATTGGTCAGGATTTCTCTTGGAGAATAATATAAATTTATTAAAACATAAATTTCCCATTGTTCTTAGCTTTAGTAATTTTTTTTTCTGTGTCTTTTTGCCTTATCTAGGGCTGCACCTGCGGCATATGGAGGTTCCCAGGCTAGGGGTCTAACAGGAGCTGTAGCTGCCGGCCTACACCACAGCCACAGCAACGTGGGATCCAAGCCGCGTCTGCGACCTACACCACAGCTCACGGCAACGCCGGATCCTTAACCCACTGAGCAAGGCCAGGGATCGAACCTGCAACCTCATGGTTCCTAGTCGGATTCATTAACCACTGAGCCACGACGGGAATTCCAGCTTTAATTTTTGAATGCTTCTTTATATCACATGGCAGAGAAATCTTATCTTAAAAGTAATTTTTCTGGGAAATTTCAGATTAATCTTTTTTCATTTTTCAGCATCAGTGTGCAGCGGCTTGATGTAGGATCTCTGTTCCCAGATCAGGGATTGAACCTGGGCCTCAGTGGTGAAAGCACCAAGTTCTAACCACTGGTCATCAGGGAACTCCCTAGGTTAATATTAAGTACCTCAGTCAAAATGACATGTTACACATTCATATAGTAGAACTGATATCACAGAGAAAAATAATAATTCTTGCACCCTTGTCACCACTTCACTCCATTCCAATGTAATGAGATAAAATCACTTAATCATTTCTCACTTTAGATTATCCTTATATATATTCTACAATTTCGTGATTTATGGAATGTAAATGTCATCTTATTAATTCACCACTACAAAACTGAGGACTTTATCACTTATCTTCTACCTCTCTTCATCCCTTTCTCTGAATATTTTGATAATTTAATCATTATTTAAATCATTTTATTGCCCAGCTGTGCAACTTTATAAGATATACGTACATATTCATTTCATACTCTATAATTTTTTTTCATCTTTTGTCATTTTAGGGCCGCACCCACAGCATGTGAAGGTTCCCAGGCTAGGGTCCAACCAGAGCTACAGATGCCAGCCTACACCACAGCCACAACAACGTGGGATCTGAGCCACGTCTGCAACCTAACCACAGCTCATGGCAATGCCCAATCCTTAACCCACTAAACGAGGCCAGGTATTGAACGCACAACCTCATGGTTCCCAGTCGGATTCGTTTCTGCTGAGCCACGACAGGAACTCCTTCACACACTATAATTATCATCAAGTTCTCATCTAGATCAGATGTAGATACCTTGCTCCTTATCTTTTCACTTTTTCTTCTTCTCATTATACCTACCACCTCTTCCTTCAGCACTTTATTTTATGGTCAAAATTAATACAATTTATATTCTGTTCTATGACCTAAAAGTAGAAAATTAATAAAATTCATTTGTATTATTATGATTTTGTAAAGTTATCCAGGTTGTATTTTTTTTTTTTTTTGTCTTTTTTGCCTTTATGTAGAGCCGCACCCGTGGCATATGGAGGTTCCCAGGCTACGGGTCTAACAGGAGCTGCAGCCGCGGCCTTCGCCACAGCTACAGCAATGCGGGATCCGAGCCGCGTCTGCAACCTTCACCACAGCTCACGGCAACGCCGGATCCTTAACCCACTGAGCAAGGCCAGGGATCGAACCTGCAACCTCATGGTTCTTAGTCGGATTCGTTAGCTACTGAGCCACGAAGGGAACTCCCAGGTTGTATTTTTAAAGAATGTTTTCTAGTGCCTCAATACCATGACCTCTGGATCACTCAATATATAATACAGCCAACATAAGACAATACTGATTACTTATTTTGTCATACTATCAGTTACTTAAAAATTATACCTATATTTTAGTGTGCTTCATATTTGGGCCATGAAATTCTTGTATTGTGATTAGCTTTTCCTGGTGTTTCTTATTTCTCTCTGATCTTTTTTTTTTTTTTGATGATAATACATCTTTTATGTAACCTCAGTCTGTCTACCTTCCAAATCATCGAAAATCTTCTCAGATAATTTCGAATATACAGCATGTGAGAAAAATAGGTTATAAGTGCATAGGTATACCCTTATGTCTCTGATCGTGTCACAGGTTACCTTACCAGGTTGCATAAATGTAAATGTTTCTTACATATCATATGACATGAAGAAGGTTAATAAACACGTATTTAGTGCCTTTAGACATGTTTTTCTCCAGTAATGACTTCCTGTCTCTGCCCTCCTGTGTTGGTGTCTAATTTCCTGATTCCATTATCATTGATTTTTTTTCCTTCTTAATTTTCTCCTTGTTTTATAGCAGCACCTTCCCAAGTAATGTCTAAAAAAACAGTGATGAATCAAGTTTCTGAGTCCTTGAATTCAAAAAATGTCAGTATTCTAACTTTCACACACTTGATTTATGATTTGCCTGGAGACAGTATCCTATATTTATAGTCATTTTCTCTAATACCTTTGGAACTATTGTTCCATAGCTTTCTGCCATGCAGAGTTATTAATGAGAAAGTTGCTGCTAGGGAGAATATTATACAGTAGTAGTTATGTTTTTGTCTCTAGAAGCTTGCATTTATTTTGTTTGCATTGCCGTTATTTTATTAATTTTACTTATTGAAGTTAACTGTCATTTTTTGAACTTTCGATGAAGCAGAAATAATGCTTGTCTCTGCAATTAATTATCCACTGTTTAGTTCTGGCTTCTTTTAATCTTATAAATGAGAATGAGGCATTATAATTCTTAGTGTAAATCACTGTTTAGTCTTATCTTCATATATAGTATTTTCTTCGATCATCATTGTCTTGCACTTCATATTTTCCTTCAGTAATCATTATATTTCCTCTTGAAGGGCTTATTTTAAAGTTAGTTCAGTGAAGTTCTAACGATTCTGCACTATCAAAAATTTTCTTCCTGAAAAAAATGTCTTCATTTTCTCTCACCAGGGCCAGGGATCAGGCAATGCTGGATCATTTAAGCCACCGTTCCAGGCCAGGGATTGAACCTGTATCCTTGACGCTACAGAGATGCCAATGATCCTGTTGCCCACAGCAGAAACTCTTCATTCTTTTAATAAAGATAGTTTTGATGTGATATATTTTTACTTCCTGTATTTGTGGACTTATATGTTTTCATAATTTCTGTGAAATCTTCAGAAATATCCTCTTCCTCATTTTTTTCTCTGTAAAATGAGAATTGCGGAACATCTCGGGAGAAGGCATTCTTGAGAGTGGGTTGATACGAGGAAAAGAAAGCTGTAAAAACAAGAAAGACAAGGCTAGTGAACAGGGAATATAAGAGCTGGTTAGGCAGTGCAGTATTTATTCCTAGAGGAGGAAAGAGGGTATTCTACTAGATAAAATGACACATACACATGCTCTGAGTAGATAAAGACTTTTCCAATACTTTGCATGCAATGATGATGGAAGTTATTGCTGTTCTTTGTTCTCAAACTGCCAGTAAGAAAAAAAGTTTCCATAATTTTAGTGATCGCATTCCATTGTTTTTGTCAGGCTCACCATAATTATTTCTCAAAATTCTCCTTAATGTGAGTTAATTATCATTTTTATCACCTAGTTAATTAGGCTTTGAAAGCAGCAAGATCTAAGGTTGGGCACTATGGGAAATAAAAGTTCACCTTGACTAAATTTTTTTTTTCTTTTTCTTTTTTTTGCCATGCCCAAAGCATGTGCCAGTTTCTGGGCGAGGGCTCAAATCCACACCACAGCAGTGACCCGTGCCACATCAATGACATCTCCACACCCTTAACCCACTGAACAACCAAGGAACTTCTGCCTTGACTAAATCACGCCCATAATTTCTTTTGGTTTATTTCATTCTGTATAGATCCTCGTGTCTTACCTCCTTTCCTTCTATATAGAATTGTGTCTTCTTTCCTCTCTCTTGTTTCATTTCTGTGTCTGTCTCCATGTGGTGTCTTTCTCTCTTAACACATTATTTCTGTATGTTTCTTTTCTGTGGGCACCTTTTCTTTTCCTCTCTACCTCCTTTTTACCTCTCTATTTTATTTTGCCTTACTTTGGTCTCTTTCCTTTATCTTCCCCCAAACACATCTCCTATCTAAGCCAAAAAAGGAAGACAAAATTTAAATTTCAAAACTTTGAAATATTACTGAGTATTCAGATATCAAAATGAAAGCATTAGTTTATTGTTTTATACATCTAGTATAAAAGATATATTTTAAAAATTTTGTATCATTGACGAAATCTCTCACCTATCTCACAGTTATGCTATGTTTTGATAAAGAAGTTTTATGTAGACCAAACTTTTCCATCACTAATATATTTTGCATAGATTTTACCTATCTGTCCATTCATTCATTTATGCGGTTCTTTTCTCTAAATAAATTTATTTATCAGGGTGTTTAAAGCCTATACACAGCAGCTCCGATACAGGGAGGGACAGTGGAAGGTTCTTGCCTTCTTACAGGAAAGTGAGTTACACAGTCAGAGAGGAAGATTATTTTGATCACACTATATTGAACATATTGTATGAGGGAGAGACTCTGGGCCACAATCCACAGATATGATGGTAGTCAGAATGGCAACCTGAACTGAGCTGGTAGCTATGAGCATGAAATCGGACTCTATACCAGACTTTCAATGTACTTCAAGCTTCTTTTGAATGATTTATTTACTCACTCTCTTTTCTGGTTTGCATTGCTTCTCTGACTCTGTGAAACTTTATGCAATTACAAGGCCTTATTTTAATTACCCTTCCTCCTTGACATTTTTTTCTACTTTGGTATTTTGGTTGTCTTAACAAAAAATTGGATTATTCCCCTGCTTAGAATTCTCATAGAAAGGATATAGAGTTAGAAATGGATTGAAATGAGGCAAGGGGCAGGGAGAACAGTGGTTCCTATTAGAACGCACTTAGCAATGAATCTTAAATAAGTTAAAAGCTTGTTAATTATCTTCTCCCCAATGTTTCTTGTTATTGCTTTCTTATTTTACTGCACATAATTTAACACTGGCTCTTGACATTGCATTCCAGTTCAATGACAGCTGTAAGTTTCTGGTTGTAAGTTTCTGGTTCAGCAATGTTCATTTTCACAGTTTCAAGTTATTTCAAAATTCTTTAAAGACAATATTTGATGCATCAGCTGATGAAATCAATGCATGATTTTTTTGCACATAAATCTGAATGTACTTTGTATCTCTCATTAAAATAAATTATTCACATGACATATTTATAATTTATAAAGCTACTCAGCTTACTCATGAAAAATACTGTCAAAGAAAACTATACTAGTTTTGTTGTAGAAATAAGATCACTTCAGTTTTTTATTGAAGTATAGTTGACTTACAATATTGGGTTAGTTTCAATGCACTGCATAGTGATTCAGTATTTTTACAGAATATATTCCATTATAGATTATTATAAGATAAAGGGTATTATTTCTTATACTATACAGTATATTCTTGTTGCTTATCTAATTTATATTCTTGTTGCTTATCTAATTTGTATCTGTTAATCCCATACCTTTAATATACATGTGTAACAAACGGCTTTCTATAATGGTTATATCATTTTGCTTTTCCATCAGCAATGTATAAAAGTTACAGTTGCTTTACATCCCCATCAGCACTTGACTGAAAGAGAGATGAAAGAGATATAACTACTTGCTTGCACATGCATATATACAACTACAACATCAAATAATGGCACACTCTACTTCAATGTAACGTCGTCTTAACTAATTAAATCTGTAATGACCCTATTTCCAAATAAATTCACATAATATTTAAGTACTGGGTTTGGGACTTCAACATATCTCTTTTCAGGGGGACACAATTCAACACTTAACAAATACAAACCCAGATAATTTCCTTTTAAAAGCAATCCAGAGTATACACTCTTAGTTGTTAAATTTCAATGCCACTATCTTACTAAATTATACTCAGAATCACTCCTTTTTGCTAACACCTAAAGCATAGTTACTGAGCCAAGCTTTGCTCTGTTTATTAACAATATATATCAGACAAAAGTGAAAGGGACGTTATCTAAACACACAACACTCTGGTGATCTTATTTAACAAGAGTAAAATTAGAAGAAGTTGGTTATTCTCTCAAAGCTAGTGTAACTGGGTACAAGTGTCATTTTACTCTCCATTGCTACGTCCATGGAGTTGCTATCTCTTTTTTGTAAAAAATTCTACTTCTATAATCTGTAACACTCTACCCCTCCTAATTATTATCATACACTATTGTCCAGCTGAACCAGTTATTCCCCATTATTCTTTTTATTTACTGAATACACTGACATCAAGCTCAGACTTTTCCTGTTTGCTCTAACTCCTCTTCTCAATCTGGTTTATTTCAAAATCCAAGTAGAAAATTAAAAAAAAATGTCACTTTGACTTTATCACATCAATAACCTTCACTCTAGTTCATCTTCGCCATTTACTCCATAGTAAGACATTAAGATATCGCCCAAAACTCCTGTGTCAGCCAAGTCCCACTATATTCTATTGTTTATATTTCCCTTTTAATTTTTTTAATGAGCTGAGTACTTGCGAATTCCCCCAGGAACCCCAGTTTACTGGCTTCTCTTTTTTTTCCTTTTGTCTGTTTCCCCATGTTTAATTTACTCCCTGTTGACTTAGATTCCATGACCTATATCATTTTATCGCTCTCCTGGAAATCTCCTAAATCCCTCTTCATTATATGTTTTAAACACACATGTTTCGGCAAAATCCCAATCTTTATTCTGCACGATTTCACATTTATCACTGAGTGTGATAGGAGAAAAGTCACGTACAGAGAAAATGAAACATGTAGAGATTATTAACCTAAACTAGACTCTCAATGACATGATTCTTTATGACATTTTAAAATATTCTTCATTCCAATTTAACTTTTCCTGTTTCTGAAGGTCTTTTTTGTTTCTAAAGGACTATGCACACTAACCCATTCTCTAAAAATAATGGATAGCTATTTCAAAACCATGTTATTTAATTTATAAAATTAAAAAATACAGTGGTGAGCAATTTTTGTTTGAAAGTTTGTAATAGATTAAAGTGCAATATCAGGGCACCAAAGACTTTTAGGGCATTGACCAGTATATAATACTTGAGTTTTGGTTCATCTGCTGTACTCAGAGTAAAAATTCAGATCTTGGCCAATGTTGAGAGTCTTAAGGGAAACCTCTCTCACATTAAGCTGGGATATAAGAGCTACAATCACAGGAAACGATCCAAACAGACCTACACATAACTGCCTCCCGAATCCCAGAAGACAGTAAGAAAATCTGCAGGAGAAAAGGAAGGAAAGGAAAAATATTTTTGAGACATCATGGCTATAGAACAAAGTTATAATAACTTTTCACCCTAGCTATGTACTTTGGGATATTCAAGGAACTTCAATGCATGAACTTGTTTTACTGCCATCTCCAACAGTTAGGGTCCATCAGGCAAAAGGCAGAAGCAAATGCAAATCCTGTCTGGAAAAGGACGTACTTAACTCTGGCCTCAAGGTACTCCAAATTTCTAAGGTTCCAATCACAATCAATCCAAGATGACCAGGCAGTTAAAGAAAAAAAGATGCCTAAGAAAAAAACAGAATTATGAGACAGCAACATTAGACTCATACAGATCTCAGATAATTGAATTATGAAATGCAGATTTTAAAATAAGCATGGTCAATTATTTAAAGAAACAATGACATTGTGAGTGCTCTAGAAACCTTAAAGAAAAAAAAAGGGACCAAGTCAAGAAGGTCAACCTCACATCATATTGTGAAAACTAAACGGCCTCTATTTCTAGCAATTAGAGTACAGAGTATAAAATTCTGTTAGGAGAACTTCAAAGCAGACTGGCTTCTCAGCAATGACTTCTCCTATGTTAAAGTCATGGCTCTACTCTATAGCCATGAAACTATACCCATCCAATCTCTTGGGATAGAACACAATGGAAGATAACGTGAGAAAAAAAAATGTATACATATGTATGCCTGGGTCACTTTTCTGTACAGAAGGAATTGGCAGAAAATTGTAAGTCAAATATACTTTAATAAAAAAATTTATAAATTGCTGTGGCAAAACAAACACACAAACAAAAAACAAAACAAAGAAAAGGCAAGAAACACTGATAACTGGAGTTAGAAAACTGGAGTGGATTTACCTGGGAAACTTGAAACCCCATATGTATATATTTCCCTGTATGTGCCAGGCCAGATGAAGTAGCTCACTTCTCCTTGCTCGAGGCAGGCAGCACCTTTGCCCTGAGTTGTACTTAATTTTGCTGATGAATATATGGACTAACTAAAAGTTAAATATGGTTATATATTAAATAAGATGTTCTATATGTTGGCAGGAGAGATGTAAGTACTGTAATGGGTCATATCCAGCATGCCAGAAATCTAGGGAGAGGTATATGTCATGTGAGCCACAGAGCTTGACAGTGGATTTCTGAAGTTGACAGAAATCAAGGTGATATGCTGATCTTATCTTTCTTTCAGTTCTTCCCCTTTTTACCCCTGTACCTCCACCAAATAGAAACTTTTTTAAAAAGTTCTAAATTCTTAGGAAATGAGTCATAAATATCTAAATTTATCTCACTTGAAAAGCCAACAGATTTGAGGCCTTCCTTTGCCTTCCCTTCAGGACAATGTCCAAGAGAGAACAAAGAGTTCAGAAATTTTATGAACAGCAAAAACAAAAAATGATAGGCTAAATGTTATATTGCATGAAAAGAGTATATGAAAAGACCACTAAAGAAAGGGAGAAATGATGATGTTTATGCTTTTTAAAATTCATGGCAATTTTGTCTAAAACCAACTTTAAATGAAATATAATTCTATATGGGAGGAAATCATAATAGTTCAAATCAATCTTTTGAAACCAATTAATCAGGCTCTACTCTTTTCTCAATAGAGCTGATTATATTCTTGTATTGGAAGTATTGACATTACCAAAATAACTGTAAGAACTATGTGTGATTTCTAGTTAAAACAAATAAAAATAGTTCTTTGACCTTGTAGAACTTACTCAAGGTCTTTGGAATCCACTTTACCCAGTATAAATGGCATGATAAAATGATTTATGAAATTCTTTCAAGCTTGAGTGTTTTATACAGTTTTTGATATTCTGATTCAAATATACTTTATTCTTAAATTCAAAAAGAGAAAACCATTATCATTATTATTGAAATATATGTCCATAAAGCATTTTTAGTCTTTTCATGATCTATTCTGTAAAGTTCAAACTCATTAGAAGTGCCATATGGTACAGTTCCAACCCATTATTGCCTCCTCTCTTAGGTAGTCTACATATTAGTTAATTATTATTTTCCACTCCACAAACATCATGCATCCTATACTACTTCTTCTTTTAACTTTCCTCTATTTTCTTGTTTTCTCTATCTTTCTTTTGAACGGCTTTCACCCCATAGTCATCTGAATATCAAAAAATTAAACTAAATTTTAAGTCAAATGTCAATTCTTTTATGAAACTTTACTGAGTCACCCAGAAGAAATAATGTTTCTTTACTTAATGCTTAGTAACTACTACGATTTTTTTTTTTCACTTTTGAGGGCCACACCCACGGCACATGGAAGTTCCCAGGCCAGGGATTGAATCAGAGCCTCAGCTGTCAGCCTACACCACAGCCACAGCAACATGGGATCCAAGCCTCGTGTGCAACCACACCACAGTTCACAGCAATGCCGGATCCTTAACTTGCTGAGTGGGGCCAGGGACTGAACCTGCATCTTCATGGATACTAATCCGATTTGTTTCCACTGAGCCATGATGGGAACTCCCAGTACCATGAATTTTAATCTAAAATGTAACATCACATTGTCTTGTAGTTTTGTTCTTTGTGTCTGTGTCTTATTCTTTCTAGGAGAAAGCAAGTTCCATTAGAGATGGTATCATGTCTCAGGGATACAATACCCATCCTGACATCAATCCCATTTACCTCCCAATACCTAAAAACTAAGGGACATTCCCAGAGGATTTTACTGGTAGTGGTTTTTAGGGAGGAAAGTAAAGTTTTAAAAGATTGGTAGAATTTTATCTAATGCACACTTACAACCTAATCCCAGGACTAGTTACAAGACTGAGAGGTCAACTTAGTCTTTCATTGTATCAGATAGTCAATTCTAATGTTTCTAGATGGTGCATCATTGTAAGACTCATCACCAGCTGTATTTCCAGTTTAGAATTGTGGTCATGTTCTTCCAGATGTCCTGACCTCTTATGAGCAACAGGTAAATTAGTGTGAAATGCACTTAATTATGCATGACAAAACAGGACAAATAACATGACAAATAGGACAAATTTATAATAGGGATGTCTAAGCTTCATTACAGTGAAAGGTAGATTCCAGGACTTGAACAACCCAGAGCAATGGCTTTATAAACTATAAGGGATATATAATTGTATATTATTTTGTATAACTGTTCTTATTATGCCTTGAAACATGGAATTAATATTTAAAATAGAAGAGCATCAAACAGAAAAATATCAAAAGACACTTTATATGTAATTACTTTGTAAACAACTAGAAAAATTATAGATCACATTAAATATTTGACTAGATAACCGTTTGAAACCAAAAAAAATGTCAAAACTATTACAACGAAGAATCTTTCTGTGAGAAAAAATATATTAATTTTAGTTCTTTCTTTGTGATATAAAAAAATAATGCCATATTTTGTTTTTTATTCATAGGAGTTCTGTGTTTCAAATACTAATTCCATAATTTACTTGTGACTGATACAAATTATTGAGTCATTATGGTTAGCAATATATGCTAATTAACAAGAAGCTTAGTTATAAAGCTTAATTTCTACTACACAGCTGCCAACATAGATATATGTCTCTACAGATTTATTAAGACTATTATTTCCCTATTAGGTGTTGCAATATCACCCACCTATTTTATCATACAGTATTAAGTATATGCAGTGAAAGTTAATGTTATATATAATCACATCATTAGGTTCTCAACCATTTAAATATTTTTACATTTACATTAAGTTAAATTTATTCTTATATGGAGAAAGACAACAGTTCTGTTTAAACAAACTTTGACCATAATTTTATAGAATTTGGTACAATTTCTGTGCAAATAGTGTTGCAAGTTAAAAGTAAATCTCACTTATCTACTTTTAAGCACATCTAGAAAGATGTATTTTTAGAAATCATCTGGTCCCAGTGGTGTGCAAAGATCTCTTCTAGATGCAACAATACAAAATTACAAAAGGCTTGCCATCTAATTGGAATTATAGACTATTTAAAGAAAACATAAATAATACAACATATTGTATATTTTATATTATATTGTATACACCATTGATACAATTATTTTTTGTTATTATTACCTGTAAAATAGAAACTGTAAAGTTTTTTTTTACATTTTAAAACTTTTTATTTGGAAATAATTTTTTTAATAATGATTTTTATTTTTTTAAAAACAAACTTGGGAAGTTCCTGTCATGTCAATTAGGAACCCAATTAGGAAATGAATCCAATTAGGAACCATGAGGTTGCAGGTTCGATCCCTGGCCTCGCTCAGTGGGTTAAGGATCTGGTGTTGCCGTGAGCAGTGATGTAGGTCAGAGACATGGCTCAGATCCTGCATTGCTGTGGCTGTGGGGTAGTCTGGCAGCTGTGGCTCCGATTAGACCCCTAGCCTGGGAACCTCCATATGCCATGGGTGAGGCCCTAGAAAGCAAAAAAAAAAAAAAAAAGTTACAGGGGAATAATTTATAGTTGCATGTCACATACTTCAATTCTTTAAAAAACTGGAAATCTAAAAAATAATAAATAAGTAAATAAATACTGAAGAAAAGAAATAATATGTTAGGCAATTTGTCTGGATTTGGGAAGATCAGGGAAAAGAAGATGAATCCCTTTGTTTTTCTCTTTGTGGGACTGAAAGCATAATGCTAATTTGGAAATAAATCCTGGAACATGATAATGACATGGAGGGAAACACAAGTATAC
The DNA here is from genome assembly GCA_004024745.2 of Catagonus wagneri. Classification (NCBI taxonomy): domain Eukaryota; kingdom Metazoa; phylum Chordata; class Mammalia; order Artiodactyla; family Tayassuidae; genus Catagonus; species Catagonus wagneri. The sequence continues at coordinate 3,306,154 of PVHT020000173.1, read as the reverse complement.
TTTTAGACTTTATATTTGCATTTACGAGAAAACATCCTGTGGAAATGTGCACCAAACAAGGACATGAAAGCCTGAAGAAATCTGCACATTTCTGCTTTAAGATGTTTAAAATGGTAGTTTAAATAATGGAGACAGTTGAAATCCTCCAGGAGAAGATGGCCACAAAATCGTAAGAATCAACACAAAGAGCATAATAAACTCAAAGGAAGAGAAGCAATCTCAGATGTAGGTAGGGAGTCATGGAAACGATGGGACCTTTAAATTTAGGAACCAGAATGAACTGAGACCTACAGGGCAAATAATTTCAGTCATGGCAAAACCAGGGATAACCATGAAATGTCAAAGTTTTTTTAATTCTTCTGAGAGCTACATTTCATTAAAGATATTTTCATTCACCCAGAATATTTTCATTATCTACAAAACTTTGTTGCTGAGTATAATAATATTCTTAGATTCAGCCTTTCTTGCATAACCTATCTGGAAAATTTGGAACTTTCACTTTTATCTCATGATAAACAGGTGAGGCTGGTCGAGGGCTAAGTGCTTAGAACCGTGTGCTTGCTTACCCCTCTTGAGCATGAAACTTGAGAATTCTTTCATAGTTTTACATTCTTCACTCCTATATGAACTTGAAACAATATCAGATTTAGCTTGTTTTCTTCCATTGAATGATGAGAGATACTCAATTAGTTCTTTAATAATATTACTTCATACGTTTAAGAGATATTATAAATCCTTTTTAACCTCAATTTTTAAAAAAAATTATCTTTAGATCCATTGTGTTGCTTCTTTGACATTTTATTTTCCAACTACCCTTCATCATCATTCAATTTCAATAAATTATATGTTTGTATATTATGAATACTATATTTTAAGTTTGAATACTATTGAAGGACTAAGTCTACTACAGTACAGTGCCAATAAATAAAACCACACCCTATTCAGAAAGCAGTAGGGAAATTAAATAATTTGTATACTTTTTATTTCTACTCCTTTTTTCCATCTTGTCTAATGTTACTTAGCTTCATACTTTTTATCTTTAATTTTCTAATGATAAAATCCACCTGAAAATGCTTAAATACTCAAGCATTGAAAACACTTATGACCAAAGACAAGCATGTGCATATTTCTTTTGATAATTATTCACAGACTTGTGTAACAAACATCAGGATACTGTTGCCTCAAAACATGTCAGTTGTAGACTACCTAATTAGATACCGATGAGGTGAATTAAAGAGTTTGGTCTTTCCTTTATCTCTGAGTCATATTAATTCCTACTAGGTTTGAACCAGGTTGTTGTTTTTCGAGCCAAGACATTAGAATAAAGCAGAGCTGGTCCATGTTTATGGTGTGAGGGATTAAATGATACCCCCAAGGCAACATTTGGTAGTAAAGGGTCAAAAATAAAAAAGTTATTCCAAATAATTTGTCAGTTAAAATGAACTAAAGAGAGATAAAAATCAAAAAGCAGGCTATGGAACTGAAGCCAGATTAACAACCCTGATTGAGTAGAATTGCAAGAGTAGGTTGAAAGAAGAGATAAATAGATTTCTAAAGCCTTGGTACTTATAATGTAGGGGCTACTTTTTCAGGGCAACCACAGTGTTGATTTGTAACCCTGTTGATTGGAGATATTAAGGGTGCTAGGCTGGTTCAAACCCAATTTTTTCTTTCAAATAAAAGAAGAGTTTTAGGAGTTCCCGTTGTGGCTCAGCAGAAACGAATCCGACTAGGAACCATGAGATTGCGGGTTAGATCCCTGGCCTTGTTCAGTGGGTTAAGGATCCGGCATTGCCATGAGCTGTGGTGTAGGTTGCAGATGCGGCCTGGATCCCACGTTGCTGTGGCTGTGGTGTAGGCCGGCAGCTACAGCTCCAGTTAGACCCCTAGCCTGGGAACCTCCATATGCCGCGGGTATGGCCCTAAAATGACAAAAGGCCAAAAAAAAAAAAAAAAAGAGAGAGAGAGAGAGAAAGAAAAAAGAAGAGTTTTAAAGTAAAACCTCAAAGTGAAAATTTTTAATGGCATTAGACAAAATTATTACAAATTAAATTTTAAAACAAATGACAATTATTGTCATGAAAATTGAAATTAGAGTAAATAGTGAAGCTAATAACCAATGCAAAGGAAATGAACAAGCTGTAGATCTTGAGTATATTTCTGACTCTGACTCTACCTTTTGCTAACTTCTAGCATTGACACCAAACTCTCAGGATGATGCAGGAATTAAGTACTGTAATGAATTAATTGTACTGGCTTGTGAACAGTCAATTTTATGTGTCAACTTGGTTGGGCCATGGTGCCCAGAAATGTAGTCTGGATGTTTCTGTGAGGGTGTTTTTTTCTAATAAGATTAACCTGTAAAAGAACAGACTTCGAGTAAGGCAGAAAATGCCCTTAAAATGTGGGTGGATTTCATTCAATCAGTTGAAAGCCTGAATAGCACAAAGGACTGATCTCCCATAGAATTTTCAAGAGGGAATTCTGCAGCAGACAGCCTTCAGACTTGAATTGCATCTCTTCTTTCCTGGGTTTACAGTCTCATGGCCAGTAAACTTAAACTATAGCAAGAACTCATTCCTACATCTCCAGCCTACTAGCCACTCCCCACCATAGCCTTTGGATTTGTCAGCTTCCAAAACTGGGTGAGCCAGTTTCTCTAAATGAATGAATGAATGGATGGATAAATGCAGGCATAAACACACACACACACGCACACACACACACACACACACAGTCTGTTCTGCTTCTCTGGAGAATCTTAACTAATACAGATTTTATCTCGTAAGCATTCAAAAAGTTAGTATTTTTTAATTGATATCAAAATGTCAGATGTTAAAATACAAACTACTCTAACACTAACGTTACATGAAAATAACTATTGCTATTTTTTATTATGAGTGTGCATTATCCTAATAACAGAATAATTAAATAAATCTATACAAATTTAGTTACTGAGTCAGATTATCACCTCTACTTCAGTTTATTACATGAGAATTAGATTAATAGTCAGATGTAATGACGTTTATTTAATTTCATGAAAAATGATTTTTGAGTAAATATAGGAGTTCTATAAAAAGATGTTAGAAATACTTGCACCTTAAAGAGATAATAAGGATTTCAGACCCAGACCTACAAAAGAGATGACGTGTCACAAATTAGTCTCCATTTTTACTGGGGCTTTTGCAGAAGAAAGTGGATGGATAAGGGCAGCTGTATGACCAGAAATATAAAAAATATAAAAAATAAGAAATATGACAAAGAAAAAAATCTATTTTTAGATATGCAGACTGCTAGATCTGGAAGGTATCTTATCTTCATTTACCCCAACTCATCATTTTACAATAAAGAATCCAAAACTGATAATAGCTATATTTATCCAAAGTCACGCGGCTGGTTGGTGACAGATCACAGCTCATAACTCATGTTCCAGGGTCAACGTGGCTACTACTACTAAAAAATAAAAATCAATTTGATAGGCCATATATCAATATTGCATAACATCAATATTTCCTTATCATAAATAAAACCTTTTTTTTTTTTTTGTCTTTTGTCGTTTTAGAGCCACACCTGCAGCATGTGGGGAGGTTCCCAGGCAGGGGTCTAATCGGAGCTGTAGCCGCCGGCCTACGCCACAGCCACAGCAACGCCAGATCCGAGCAGCGTCTGTGACCTACACCACAGCTCACGGCAATGACAGATCCTTAATCTACTGAGCAAGGCCAGGGATCAAACCTGCAACCTCATGATTCCTAGTCGGATTCTTTTCTGCTGAGCCACAATGGGAACTCCATAAATAAAACTTTTAAACTCATTAAATTTTAATAAGGTTTGTGAATTTTTACTTCACTGAGACATGAATAGAATAAGCACCTCTTTCCTTTTCCTATGGTAAAAGAGAAACTATACAATCATAACAATATTAAAAACGTGATTCTATGAGACTATCCAATTCACTTTTCTAACGTGATATTTTACAGTTGACGTTCACGTCAAGGACATCATCTAAATCTTTTCCATTCAATTATCATGCAAGTCCCTGAAGAGCAGGAACCTTATTTGTCTGTTCACTACTATATTTCTGGTCCTGAAAATAGCTGATGACTTAATAGCCCTCAATAAATAATGGTTAAACAGATGAATGAATTAATAGTCATAATTTGATTTCCATGAAAAGACAATGGCAATAAGTACAACACATCCTTACTTGGAGACGTAAAACTATCACTTAACAGATAAATAGTTTCATATTTAAAAACCATTAAAAGTTATTTCCATCAATTTATAAACACAGCTGATTTTACACAAATCTTTAATAAAGTTTTTCTAGAAAGGGGGGCTCTTCTAGGTAAAGTAACATGGAGGATAACTTCAACTCATGTAAATTCACTCTGTAAAAGGAATGAGGTGTGGAAGAGAAGTGGCTATGAGAGAGAATATTATATTTCATGGAATTCTAAGTACTGGAATCATAATACGAATGGGCCTCATGGCTGTTAGAACTTGAGAATCATTCTATGTCCAAGGAAATACCACAGACTTTAGCAACTGGGATTTGTGAAAGCTTTTTTTTTTTTTTAAATAACGATTTTTATTTTTTCCATTATAACTGGTTTACAGTGTTTTATCAATTTTCTATTGTACAGGACATGACCCATTCACACATATTTTTTTTTTCTTTTTACTGCTCCACTACAAATGTCTTCCATTTTCTTCCCTGCTATCAGATAACCATCATCTACTTTTACTTATTCTCTCATAGTTTACTATGCATATAGCTTTAGTTACTGTGGGTCTCCTCCATGCCATTCCATGTTAGAAAGTTTTAGTTACTAAACTACCAGCTAACTGAGTCAGCCAACTGGTATTTCTTATTTCAAATTTCAGTGACAATATCATTGTTCCAGCTCCAAACTGAAGGTTCTGGGTTGGATTACAATTGGCTGTTCTTAAGTGCTTTGCCCACACATGGTTGAAAGCGCTATGGCCAGATTTAAGGAAATAGACTCAAGTGACACAGAAAAATTTCTCCTTCCTCGGATAAGGATTTGGCTAAAGCAGTTTCCATTAGGTAGGGATGCAGGGAGGGATGGCACAGTGACACTTCTGGGAAAATATTTTACCAATTTACAAATAAGAGACTTGAGGCTGAGGGAGGTTAAATATCTTGCCTTGGTCACATTCTTTGTACGTTTTTGAGGACTTAGAGAATTGATCTTTCCATATCATTGCACTGTCACTTAATCCTCATGCTCATCCTATCCTTGGACAGGATCTTTTCTTTCTAGTCTTCTTATAAATAAATTCTATTTTGGGGTCATTAAAAATGTATATTTATGAGGAGAGGAGAAAGATAAAAAAGAGAGAGAGTCAAAGGAAGAATAGGAAAGGGAAAAAGATGTGCAGCTGCAACTGTGGCAAAAAAGAAATATTCCTAACTTCATATGTGAGTCAATATTTCTAGTTAGAGCTCAACCAGTTCTCTTAATTTATAATTCTTCCTATAATCTGTTCTGATTATGTACTGCTGCAAGCCTGCTATTTAATATTTGATTGAATTCCTCAAAATAGTCGAGATTCCCTAAATTTACCAAGCAAAGTTAATTACTTCTGTATACCATCATACTTACACTTCTGAAATTTTATGAACTCAAAAATTATATACTATAAAAAGGAACACAGTGATCTGCAATTACACGTGAGCTATCCAGAGATATCATCTAAAATTCTATTTATAAATATATAGAACAAGTTTGCTGGCAACTTGCTTAACAATGGACAGACACACACAGGATAACAAAGGACAGGAGCTCTATTAAAACTCAGTAAAGAGACAGAAATATAGATCAGTGGAACAGGGTAGAAAGCCCAGAATTAAACCAACACACCTACAGTCAACTAATCTATGACAAAGGAGGCAAGAATATACAATGGAGAAAAGACAGCCTGTTCGATAAGTGGTGCTGGGAAAACTGGACAGCCACATGTAAAATGAAATTAGAACACTTCCTAACACTACACACAAAAATAAACTCAAAATGGAGTAAAGACCTGAATGTAAGGCCAGATATTATAAAACTCTTAGAGGAAAACATAGGCCAAACACCCTCTGACATAAACCACAGCAATATCTTCTCAGATCCACCTCCTAGAGTAATGACAATAAAAACAAATATAAATGAATGGGAGTTAATTAAATTTAAAACTTTCTGCACAGCAAAGGAAACCCTAAACAAAATGAAAAGACAACCCACAGAATGGGAGAAAATATTTGCAAATGAATCGACTACAAAGGGATTAATCTCCAAAATTTATAAACACCTCCTACAGCTCAATACCAAAAAAAAACAAACAACCCCATCCAAAAATGGGCGGAAGATCTAAACAGACAATTCTCCAAAGAAGAGATTCAGATGGTCAAAAGCCACATGAGAAGATGTCCAACATCACTAATTAGACAAATGCAAATCAAAACCACTATGAGGTATCACCTTACACCAGTCAGAATGGCCATAATCAAAAAGTCTACAAACAGTAAATGCTGAAGAGGGTGTGGGGAAAGAGAACCCTATTACACTGCTGGTGGGAATGCAAATTGGTGCAACCACTGTGGAAGACAGTATGGAAATCCCTCAGAAAACTAAAAATAGAATTACCGTTTGATCCAGCAGTTCCACTCCTGGGCATCTATCCAGAGAATACCATGACTCAAAAAGATACATGTACTCCAATGTTCATTGCAGCACTCAATGCAATAGCCAAGATATGGAAATAACCTAATTGTCCACCGACAGAGGAATGGATAGGGAAGATGCGGTACATATACACAATGGAATATTACTCAGCCATTAAAAGGAAAGAAATAATGGCATTTGTAGCAACATGGATGGACCTAGAAATTATCATGCTAAGTGAAGTTAGCCAGACAGTGGGACACGAACATCATATGCTATCACTTACATGTAGAATCTAAAAAAAGGACACACTGAACTTCTTTGTAGAACAGAAATTGACTCACAGACTTTGAAAAACTTATGGTTTCCAAATGAGACAGGTTGGGGAGGTAGGGGGATGGACTGGGAGTTTGGGATGTAAATGCTGTAAAACTGGGTTGTGATGATCGCTGTACAACTATAAATGCAGTACAATTCATTGAGTAATTAAAAAAAACAGTAAAGAATTTAGTTGTAATATTGGGAGTAAGACCTAACTCTTTGTGCAAAGTAGACTCTGGATACTATATTTTTGAATTTATCTCTTTTAATATTTTTGAGAAGTGCAATGGCTGGTAAAAAATGATTACAAAATTACCAAATTCGATATTTTTATGATGTATTATTAAATATTTTATCTTCACTCATTTAATAATATGTGCTTCAGATACAAACTCTAGTGTTTCATATTTTTATTAAATATTCTCAATGAATATTTCTTCCTACATTTACCTATTTTCTGAGAAATCAAGAGAGAGAGACAGGACATTTTCTTGTCCAGCTAGTAAAAGATCAATATAGGCACAGAGGGAAATTAATTAAAGAAAATAAAATTTACCTTTAAATTATTTGAATGTCGCCTCTTACCAGTTTGAAGTAAGGACAAGAGGAGATGAAGTGATCATGTGGATGAGTTTGGGACTCCAGTTAATTTCTAAAATTTACTTGATTGTATCTTTACTTTTGTGAATTGATTGTGTCTTTACTTTTGTGAATTAATTTAGCCAACTTACAATTAAAATATGTGTGCTGGTTTACCATGAGGGTGATTAACAAACAGAGCAATCTCGTTCTCACATTCATAGAAACTTAATACTCCAATACATTTCATATAAAGATAAATCTGTTCTACAAGATCTGAACTTTATATAGTTCAGCATTTTGTAAGGAAAAAGTGCAATGTATAAAATGGTATCCAGCTTAATTTTATGTTTTGGCTAAAGAAAGTTATCTTTATGCTTCTTCAGTGAATAAATGTATAAAATAAAAAAACAGGATATTCATTCCAACCAAAACAGTAAGTAATATCTGCTAAGAATCCTTTTATAAATCTCCTAAAAACAATGTCATTGGTCCCATTTTTATTTCTAAAAGCTTAAGACTAGAAAGAAATAGAAGAGAAAATTCATTCTCACAAAACAAACAAATCGTTAGAAATATAGTATAGTTCTATGGCCTGGCCTATGAAAATAGTCCATGAATCATGGAATTGTGACTATTTAAGTGAAAAAACTATTATTAACAATAAAGATGTTATCTTTTATGGTTTTTAATCCCTGAGGGAGTTTAAATTTGATTGATGTCTCTTTATATAAAATCTCATTTGAATAACGTCCTCCCTAAGCCCTCTACTAGGACTTTAAATGTTTTTAGAATTTGATCACTGCGATCAGCCCTAGGACTTTAAAGACTTGTACTAAGTTATGACACTTTAAGCACTGCCTGTTCCTTTTCTCCTTAATTCATATTTTCAAGGCCTTTTCAAATATGCTGTAGTTTTTCCAGATTCTGTAACAAACTACCAAATAAAATCTATAAATTTCAATAACCAATGTGCCAAATATTTTTAACAAAAGTTAACAGTGCAAAAGTAGTGTTAACATAATTTTTCTGTAGTTTGAAATTATTTAAATTACATTTTAATCATTGATAGAAAAACTGGCATACTAGCTGCAAATAAACTAGGTAAAATAAAACCATGGAAAATGTATGAAATACTGTCAATAATTCATAGCAAATGAGAATTCATTTTATACTTACAAGTTGATCAATATGTTTATTCATCATGCACTGATGTTCAAGACAGATTATCTATCATTTTAGCTACAGAACACTTCAAGATGTTGTCAAGTATTAAAAATTTCTTACAAGACCAGTAATTGTTTACCTCCGAACCCTTAAGCATAGCTGACAAAACGACTGTACCTAATTAGGTACTTAACATATTTGTTAAATGCTAAAAAATAAAAATGGACAGCTTTGCTCAGAATGAGCTGAGATTTCTGGGGAAAAGATATGGGAATAGTAGATACAACATTTAGGAAAATTAGGATACTAGAGTTCAAAGAAAATGAGAACAACCAAATATTAATGCAATTTTTAGAAGAAAAGGAAAACAAACGGGAAATAATGTAAAGAATAATGAAAAATCAATAACAAAGGTGTCAAAAGGGGTTTACAAAAGAAATAAATGTCAAAAGGCATTTTGTGAGAATAATTTTGATCACATTAATTAACTTATTCATTTTTCACATATATTGATGCCTACTACATGCCAGTTATTCTTCCAGGAACTAGCGGTAAAAGAATAAATAAGCACAGAAACCTTGCTCCCAACAAACATCAAGTTTACATTCTAAAGGGGAGAAACACAATAAAGAATCATGTAACATGCTGTTTCTTAGAAGAGACAAGTAGGTACTCAATATTAGAGTAATACATAAATTCTTATGAGGAGAACAAGACAGGTGTCACTGTTTTATAAATATTGGTCAAGAGAAACTCCCTGGTCAGGTATCATTTGAGCAGATTCTTAGACTCAGACTTGTGGAATAAGTAAAAGGAATGGTGTGGTGGGTGAGAGAGTGCCTGGAACATTCCACAGTTCTAGTGCTGTTGGAGACAGAATGAGGGCAGAGGTAGAGGGCAATGAATGAGCTAAAAGTAACAGGACTCAGATCATATTGGTCTTAATAGTCTACATGGATCTGATATTTTGTGAGGTGAGAAGCCACTGGAAAGCACTGATCAGAGGATCAATTTGATGTGACTTTGTGAGTAAAAATTACCTTGGTTGCTATGCAGATTACAGACTATAAAACCTCAGACATAAGTATGAGACTTTTATAACAATGCAAAGAAAAGACCATTGCACTGCACTTATTAAAGAAAAATATTTAATGTGATTAACACAAGGGAAAATATTTTATAAATTAAGGCTTATGTCTCAGAAAAAAAGAAAAACTGGTTAAACTTTAGAATGAAAAATAGGTAATTCCAAAGTAGGGAATTTATTTTACATGAAAAAACTGAACACTGGATTTCTAACTGGTTTGGCAAGAGAAAAAAAATTGAGATTTAATTTTTTAATATGAGAATGATAATACAAATATTTGAAAAGTTTTCAGTGCCTGTCTTGGAAGATATGCAATCCTAACTGCTCACGAAAAGGAGAAAATATAAACAATAGGCTTGTAAAAATGTTCCTTCAAAATAGGAGTTCTCTTTGTGACTCAGCGGGTTAAGAATCTGACTAGTATCCATGATGATGTGGGTTAGATCCTTGGCCTCATTCACTGAGTTAAGGATATGGCATTGCTGTGAGGTGTGGCATGGGTCGCAGATGTGGCTCGCATCTGGCATTGCTGTGGCTGTGGCATAGGCCGGCAGCTGCAGCTCCAATTCAACCCCTAGCCTGGGAATGTTCATATGCTGCAGGTGCAGCCCATAAAAAGAAAAACAAAATTAAAAAAATTAAAAAATAAAGTTCCTTCAAAATAGGTATGGAAAAGAAAGTTACTAGGAGATACAGGAACATTAAGTTTCTTAATCTCTTTGGTTACCTATCCTATGACTCCCCTCTTTACCTCTTGGGGTTTTTTGTTTCTTTTGTTTTGTTGTTGTTTTTTTTACCTCCTATTCTCACTTAGCTAGTCTGAGCACACAGTAGGCTCTCTGAATGTTACTTTCACAAGTATCCTTGGTTCTCATTCACTCCTGTTAGGCAGGCCCTATTGCTTTTGCTCCTAACCCCTTCCCACTCCAAACATACCTGCAAACCCATCTACTTTAAGTATATCCGTCTATTTCAAGCCAGCCTGTATATTACTTCTCTTGATCCCACCTTCTATGGCCAGTCAGTCAACTCACTCATATTTTTCTTCTCCTCTCCCTAAGTCCTAAATATGTTCAAATGTCTCCCATAGGACTAACCAGGACAATCCTATTTTGATCCTATACATTCTCTAATTGCCATTCTCTCTGTTTCCTCCATTTTCATGAAAACTTGAGTTGCCTTCAATTTCATATCTCTTCTTTCAAACCTCCTACTTATTTATCATTGAGACGGAATCTGGTTCCATGAGTTATTAATAGCATCCCTATGGACACTGTGGTAGTCTGTCATTGAACATGCTGCTGACATTTGCAGCAACATGGATGGGTCTAGAGATTATCAAAGCAAAGTAAGTCAATCAGAGAAAGACAAATGCCATAAGATATCACTTACATGTGGAATCTAAAATAAAAAAATGATACAAGTGAACTTATAAAGCAGAAATTGACTCATAGACATAGAAAACACACTTAATAGTTACCAAAGGAGAAAGGAGGAGAGGGATAAATTAGCTGTTTGGAATTAACAGATACAACTACTATATATAAAGTAGATAAGCAACATGGACTTACTGTATAGCACAGGAAACTATATTCAATCTTTTAATAATATATAATGGAAAAGAATCTGAAAAAGAATATGTATAACACAATGTTGCAAATCGGCTACACTTCAATTTAAAAAAAGAAAAAAATTCTGCTGATCTGAAACTTTTGACACTACTCAAAACTCTTAATACTACCTTGTTTTATATGACATTGCATTCTCAGAGTTTTTCTTTATCTCACCAAACTTTCCCGTTTTTTTTCCTCTTTTGCTTTACACCTTTGCTTTACACATTGCTTACAAGTTGTTGTCCCTTACATTTATTCTTGGCTATTCTTACTCTAAAATCTTTCTTCAATAATCTTAACAATCATCATGGATTTAATGAATACGAATTTGTTTAAGATTGCCAAACCTACATTCATTTTAGATATTAATTCCAGCATTTAACAACTTGCACACAACTTCCTTGGGGGCACTTCCATCCTCAGGCTACAGCGGTCCTCCTCCTCATTCCCATAATATTCTGTGAATATTGTTATTAGTTTACTTATAATATCTTCTAATTATAAACATATTGAGGTATATATCCTATGCAAAAATTTTGATTTATTTGAAGATGCAGAATGTGTTTTTGTCATCTTTATATTTGCAAAATTTAACATAGCATTTGTAATATAGTGGGTACTATTCAAACACATACATTCATGATGAAATAGTGACATTTTTACATGAGTTTTCAAACTGGAGATAGCACAGAGCATTTTTTAAAAAATCTTTTTTTGTAGGGCATGAAACACAATAGTTTAAGTAGATTCAAATTTAACAATTCTAGCTCAAGCTAGTAGGGAGATGATTGCAAGGGAGGGGGTTTACAATTCCTTTCATCTCCAAAGGATTACCCTTTTCCTAGAGCTCTCATGAGGAGCATGAAAACTTTTAATATACAGACATTGTTTCACTTATTTCTATTAGTTTTGGTGCTCTTCTAAGAATCTGTTTAATACAAAGATAGTCATATGTTTTCATTAGAGACAAAAAATATATTTGGATGATCAAAGTGATAACTTAGGGTAATTACATTGACAGTGCAGTTAGAGTGGATCATACTATTCAAGCATTTTCACAGTTGTAATGCTATTTAATACCTATAAAATTCATTTTAAAATTATCATATGTCTGAATTTTGAACTATTTTCTACCAAAAGTGTGAGAAAATTGCAAAAAAAAGAAAACTTTATTACATACTAGTTTCTAACCAACATGATACCCTAAAAATTTTCATTGTAAAATATATTTTTTCTCTTTTCCATGATACATAGCACATATAACACACTTAATTTATTCTTGTTCTCCCACATTGTCTAGTACTAGATATTATAATTTCTTTACCTGTATTTTCTCTATGATCCCTACTAATTATATATCACTGGTAATATCTCTTTTGCTCCATAGACAATTTGCATTTAATTTTAGAGCTTCATATTTATTTTGTTTACAAATTAATTTATATTACAGAAAAAAAAAATTTAAATCACAAATAAGTAAAGAAAAGGTGAAGACAAGATTGGTGAAGTAGAAAGATCCTGGGCTCACCCCCTCCCATGGACACACCAATGTTACAACTTCATAGAGAGAAACTATCTCTGAGAATGACTTAAAGATTAACAGATAAATTTTTCTTCAACTAAAGATAAAAGAAAAAGCCTCACTGAGAAGGGCAGGAGGAGCAGAGGTTTGATCTGGCTGGAATTCACATCCCTGGTGCAGCAACCCACATGATAAGCATGTGGCATATCAGAGACTCAGAGGTCCTCCCTTAGGAGCAAGGGTTCCAAACCCCACATCATTCACCCCAGTTCAGAGGACCTGCATTAGAATGCAGAGTCCCCACAATGTCTTTGAAAATGAGTAGGACTAGTGTCTGTGAGAGCCAGAGGACTGGAGGAAACTAAGATTCTACCTTCAGAGGGCACGCACTAAAACTTGCTCAAGATCCAGTACAGAGGCAACAGTCTGAAAAGTGCCTGGGTCATACATGAAGAAGATTCAGTGACTGTTTTTAGGGTGTGTGCCAAGGGGAAGGGACCCATTAAGACATTCTCCAGGAATAGAGGAGTTACTTATTTAATTTGATTTATTTTGTTTTGTTTTCCTTTTTGCTGATCTTCTACCTCCCAGACCCAGTACCAGGAGCAGACATTTCTGAGTTTCCATCTCTAACTTCCTAGCAAGGTTTGGCCTGCCCTGAGTTTACCTGTGTACATTACCCAGCCAGTCCTCCTCCAAAGCAGATCCACACCCTACCAGACCCAGTGGGCACCTATGACCTACACCAAAGTACCTCCAAAGTGGATCCTACCCTGTCAGATCCAGTAGGTGCCCTCGCCAGACCCAGCATTATACCAAGTCTCCCTGCCCCAAAATCCTGCCTTGCACACTAGACTACACACAACTGTTTCTAGACTACCCACAACTGTTTCATCTGTATCTTATATCCAGCTGCACCATGTGTCATACCCACAGACAGACTAGTGTGTCTGCACTAATTGCAGCCCATCCATAAAAGGAGGGAACACGAGTCCACACAGAGGACAGTCCTGGAGCACCTGACTGTAGAAACCAGAGGGACCACACTACTGGGCCCTACAGGACGCAAAGAGGAACAAACCTGGAGGTATCACACTTCCTGGTTTTAAACTATACTACAAAGTAATAGTAATCAAAACAGTGTGGCACTGGCACAAAAACTGGCACATAGATCAATGGGATAGAATAGAGAGCTCAGAAATAAACCCATGCTTATTTGATCAATTAATTATGACAAAAGAGATAAGAATATACACTGAGAAAAGGCTATTCTCTTCTGTAAATAGTGTTGAGAATATTGGACAGTTACATGCAAAAAGAATGAGACTGGACCATTTTTTATATATATACCATATACAAAAATAAACAAAATGAATTAAAGACAAATGTAAGAACTGAAACCACAAAATTTCAAGAAGAAAGCATAGGCAGTATGCTCTTTGACACTGATTTTAGCAATATTTTTTTATCTGTCTCCTCAAAGGCAATAAAAGTAAAATGTAAACAAACAGAATTATATCAAACTAAAAAGATTTTGCACAGAAAAGGAAAATATCAACACAAAAAGGCAATCTATTGAAGGGATAAGATATTTGCAAATGATATATCTGATAAGAGGTTAATATCCAAATCATAGAAAGAAATTGTACAACTTAATGTCAAGAAAACAAAACAAAACAAAAACTAGATTAAGAAATAGACAGAGGACTTGAATAGACATTTCTCCAAAGAAGTAATATGGAACACCAACAAACATATGAAAAGATATTCACCATCACCAAGTCATTAAGGAAATGCAAATCAAAACCACAATGAGATAGCACTTTATTACTGTCAGAATGGCTGTCATCAAAAAGATTACAAATAACAAGTGTTGATAAGGATGTAGAGAAAAAGTGAAAGTCCGTGCACTGTTGGTGGGAATGTAAATTGGTGCAACTACTATGGAAAACAGTATGATGGTTCCTAAAAAATTAAAAGTAGAACTACTGTATCATCCAGCAATTCCTCTTCGAGTATTTGCCTGAAGGAAACCAAAACACTAATTTGAAAAGATATATGAATTTCTATGTTCTTTGCAGTATTATTTAAAATAGTCAAGATATAGATGCAAAATAAGTGTCCATAATGAGATGAATGGATAAAGAAGATGCACGCACACAAACACACACACATATGTAATATGAATGTTAGTGATAAAAGAAAGTGAAATCTTGCAATTTGCAACAACATGGATGAAACTAGAGTATGTTATAATAATTGAAACAAGTCAGAAAAAGACAAATATTGTATGCTTTTACTTATATGTGGAATCTAACAAACAAAGCAGAAATAGACTAATAGATACAGAGGACAAACTTGTGGTTGCCAGAGGGGTAAACGGTGGGGTCCGGGGATGGGCAAAATAGGTAAAAGAAAACTAGAGCTACAAACTCCTAGTTATTAAATAAGTTGCAGGAATATAATACACAGCATAAAGACTATAATCAATATTACTGTAATAATTTTGTACAATGATAAATGGTTGTGAGACTTGTGATCATTTCGTTATGTTATTAAAAACTTGAATTACTGTTTCATATACCAGAAACTAGGATAATACTCTACATCAGCTATACTTAAAATTAAAAAAAGAAAAAGTAAAGAAAATTTATAAAAATTTCACACAAAATCATTTATATTACTCTTCTGAGGCATATACTTCATCTTATTTTTATGCCCAAGACTATAAACTTTATTTAATCTTTATAAATAAATATGTTTTATTTTTATAAAGTGGGATGATGGTATGTCTCTTGTTAAATAATCTGCTTTTTAATTTCTTAGCATATTAAAGATAAAATGTTAGTAAATATTTCCTAGAACATAATGACAAGAAATGCATGCAAATATATTAGTTTTTATGATTACAGAATACTTTGTAAATGTTCTAATGCATGTATCTTTTGTATGTCTCCCTTTTTATTTTCCAGATCCATTTCTAGATGATGTATAATTAAGCCAACCACGATAAGCATTTTTTAAGTTTTTAATACTCTACTGGTCATACAGTCTCACTAGAAAAATAAGAACAAAAGAATAAAATGAACTGAGCTTAAACTTTTCCAGTGAATGTGGTATTCTGTTTTGTACATGTGCACTTGAAGGTATATATTTCCAAGTATGTAAGTGTGTTATCTAAGTTCTTGAATCCCACAGGTAGACTAGTACTTGTCATACTGTGTTACAGTAGCTTTTGCTTCCTTTGTAAGACTGGGTTGTGTTTTTTGGGGGGCCTCATTTTCTAACATAGTGTTTGGCATACTATAAGTATTTAAATCATACATTTAAAAAATTCTGGATCAGTTTATGTAATGTAAACCAAATACCAAAATTTTGTAATAAAATAATAACAATAGCTTTGCTCCCCACATATTTTTGTTGAATAGATACTTCTAAAACTCCATGAAAATTCTGACTAGTATATACAAAACGGTTCTAGTCCTCACCAGTTATAGGGAAGTTAAAATATACTTAAGGTTAATAATATATTTCCCTGATATTAGTGTCTTAGTGTCTCCCTAGAATTTAAGTAGAAATACTTTTTTTGTTTCAAATTTTTGATTTTTTTCTATGCACAGACTATATTCAACACTTTATTTAAAAAGTAGAATAAAGCCACTGTAATTTTTATTAGTCATCAATGCCCTACTTACTGGCAAATGCTCTCAGATAGGAGATTATACTTTCCAAAACAATAAATGTCCTCCTCCACCTTGGAAAAATGCCACTATTCTCTGAGTCATTCTGGTTCAGATTTCATTTCAAGTCCTTTCTCCCAGTGGAAACAGTTTAATTGGCTAATTTTTATTATAGAATTAATATGATTTTACTTCAAAAATGACTTTTGGTATTACAGTAAATAAAAAAGAATACAGCTTTTGTTTTTTACCTCTTTTCAATCTTTCAAGATCCCACTCGAATTCCAGACTGTCCAACAAAAATACCCCTCCAATTTTATTTAAATCTTTTTAAGTGGTATGCCTTTGGCAGTAATAATTTGTGTATCGATCGGAAGTATAGCATATGTTGATATGCATTTTTATTTGTTTCATAGATAAAGCTCTCAGGGTCTATGATTTAATTTAACCTTCTGTGCAGAAATGAATTAACATTAACAGACAAGAGGCAGCTATATTTAGAAGAGCCTACTTGGCAAGACTGGTCATTAGCTGACAGTTGGGGATTTGGCACTTAAGCAGTCAGTCCCCTTACTTATAAGAATGACTCATTGTGCCTAGACTGTTTATATAAGCATTATGATTTATGGTGTATACTTACTATCTTTCTGATAGTTTGAAATTTAAGTACACAATAGGCAGATGGTGCTTATGTCACCAGTCTCCAACGAAAAAGGTTCTGAGTTTCTGCTGGCCTTCCTTGGGCAAAACCATTGCATACACTGCTGCAATTTTAATCCTGGACAAAGAAACATGCTCAAATATGCCCCTTCATAGGAGAGTGAGCATAAGGAATCATGTGCATGGCTATCGCCAGACTCTGTCACTTTCCTTTGCTGACCCTGTGGTGTGTCTTTTTACTATAATAAACCTTGGCCATGAGTATGTCTACAAGCTGAGTCCTGTGAGATACTCAAGAAATTTTCCAAATGTGAAAGTGGTCTGAGGGACCCCCAACATACTACACTTCAAGCTACTAAGTTATTCTATTAATTATAGATGGTATCAGAAGACATGAGACGCCTGGGTCACAGATTAAGAATCTTCTTACTAACAGCAGAGAAAGACAGAATGAGAATCCTACTTGTCAGTTCCTATTGATCTGCAAGCTTCACAGGGGTGAAGCAGAAAGTTTTGAGAGAGTAGCTGCTGCACACAGTGTATTGGCATTGCAACCAAGGAACATTGATCTTGGAGAACCCTCCTCTTTTATGTCCTTCCTTCTTTTGTCCTGGAGGTAGACATTATATCTTTCAACGCTGCTTACTGCAAACAGACTCTGAGAAATGGCTTAGAAAAAGAGAGACTGGGATCTTGAATTATTGGAACCTAGCAAGAACATATGAGATGCTCAGGGTCCATGAAAGGTCATTTTGCCTAATAATATTCCTACAAGATTGTAAACATCTCGGAAACAGTATACATGCTTTCTGATTTTGTAAATGCTATCATCAGCAGTTTCACAGTGTTGAATACTACACCAAAATTCAGTGACTCTAGCATTAGTTTCCTACAGTTATAACAAATTAACATGAACCTGGTGGCTTAAAACAACAAAAATACATTCTTTCTCATTTCTGGAGGCTCCAAGTCTGCCATAAGTATCCCTGGGGCAAGATGAGGGTGGTGGCAGGTCTGAACTCCCTCTGGAAGCTCTAGGAAATAATTAATTCCTTATCTCTTCCAGTTTCTGTTGATGGTCAACATCCTCTGGTTGTGGTCATACCATTCAAGCCCTGCCACTATGGTGACAATGCCTTTTCCTTTTGTATCTGTACAGTGAAATCCCTTTCTTCCTCCCTCCTGTATAATGATACATGTAGGGATTGCATTTAGGGCCCATCCTGATAATCCAGGATAACTGCTTCATCACAAATCCCTTAAATTAATCACAGGTGTAAG
Source organism: Catagonus wagneri (assembly GCA_004024745.2). Lineage (NCBI taxonomy): Eukaryota > Metazoa > Chordata > Mammalia > Artiodactyla > Tayassuidae > Catagonus > Catagonus wagneri. Next base: position 3,287,570 of record PVHT020000173.1, on the reverse strand, counting down.
TCCTTATTTTGTCTTATAATGTTCACAGGTTCCAGGGATTAGGACATGGATGTCTTTCAGGAGTCATAGTTTATTTTAAAAGTTATAGATATATATGGCCGCACCTGTGGCATATGACCAGGGATTGAATCCAGTGCACAGCTGTGGCAGTGCTGGATCCTTTAACCCATGTTGATCAAACCCGCACCTCTGCTCCAGTCTTATTCTTAACCCACTGGCTGTAGCTAAACCTACGCATTTGACGTTAGAGAAGATGCAATCAGGGACATGTGGATATGCTCTGGCATCTTATTCTAATAAAACTTTGCTATGTAGGAAAATGACTTGCCTGGAGCTGGATGGAGTCCAGGATTAGTCTAAGATCACATTATAAACTACACTTCACATTCACAAGGAGTTTTAGCTAGCACCCTAGAACACTGTTAATGAATTATTTTTGGACTGTTCCATATCTTTTTCAATTAGGCTTTAACATGACAGTCAAAGCTAAACATTTTATTCTTTATTCTATAAAGTTCAAAGTAGAAAGGAATCATTAGCAATGCAAGTTTCAGAGTTCCCATAATAGCACAGCGGAAATGAATCTGACTAGGAACCATGAGGTTGTGGGTTCAATCCCTGGCCTCACTCAGTGGGTTAAGGATCCCACGTTGCAATGAGCTGTGGTGTAGGTGGCAGACATGGCTCGGATCTGGAGTTGCTGTGGCTCTGGCATAGGCTGGCAGCTGTAGCTCTGATTAGACCCCTAGCCTGAGAACCTCCATATGCCATGGGTGCAGCCCTAAAAAGCAAAAAAAAAAAAAAAAAAAAAAAAAAAATAGGGCAATGCAAGTTTCTCCATGATGTTCTGTCAGTGTTGCTGAACTTCCTTCAGGGGATTAAAGGAGAATTTTTATTCTTGACCAATCCTGAGTTTCACTGAAAGACTTGCTATGCTCCCGTACAGATACACATATTTTAAAATGACCTTCCAATGTTTGGCCATTTAACATACTAAGTGCAGTAGTAGACCAGTGAAAGGGAGATGTTCGTTATAAATGTAACTAAATTAAAGTGCAAAATTCTGCTTAAAATGAATAACTCTGATCCCCCAAACAACAAGGTAGTGACATAGATGCATTCAACAAAATATGTATTGGAGAAATATTTATGTATAGTCACATAAGCTATAGTTTAATATTAATAATCTGGGTGATTTATCTTAGTTATTTTATTTTTAAAAGAATATATTTTCAGTCTTAACTACCTGCTCAGATAAAAATCATATGTACTTAGTAACTATATCTCCCAAATTAATTTAAATTATATACATTATATATAAAGATCCATTTTAAGGGCCTTTGTTCTTTTAGAAAATTAGTCTACATTTCTAGCATCTCAATGATAGGATATAGTGCCAAATCCCCATTGCTGAGAAAGCACATTCATATATAAGGAAGTTCCTTCTTTAGAGATCTTTAAATTCCATACATGGAGAATATGCCTTTGAATATAAGAAATTTTTGATAAACCTGAGAAAAGTAAGATGCAAATGTGAAATTCTGTACAACTAGAAACACAAGTAAATACTGGAATCCAACATTATGAGAAAGAAAACTTCATTCACCTTATTCCTCATTGAATTCTTGGCACCTGTGAGTGCTAAGGATAACAGGAGGTATTCAAGTGAATAAACAAAGGAATAAACAAAATTTATAGAAAATATTCTTTGATTTCTTTCACAGAATCGCTTATTCAAAGAAATGAAGCAGAACTCAGAAATAATAACACTGTGTAAATGTAATTTTACAGGAGATAAAAGTTTAGTAAAATAGGATATTATAGGACATTTTCTCAAAAGAAACAAAAATTTCATTCAAATTTAAATGCTATTAATTCATTAGCCCTAATGTGGGTCAGGTAAAATGTTTTGATATTGGGAACACTCCTGTAAAACATTTATGAAAGATTTTAGGGAATAATTTCAGAGACTTTCTAGCATAGGCTGGAATCCCCAAATTCACCTATTGTAAATAAAACAAAAACACATGAAAGAAAAACGACTTTTTCCATCCATGGTAAACTATGAAATTTGCCTTGTTACCTACATCTTCTAAAGCCAGCAGTATCAAATTATAGTTTATTATAGAAACGGTGGGTTTAAAATGCGCCTAAATGTTATTGTTAAATTTTGGAGTTTTTGAGGCTTCACAAAGGAGGTCTTACTGAAAAGTAAACAACACAGTATGAAAAAATAAAAACCAAAGGGTCAGCTCCAAGTTGAGCATGATGTCATGTGTTCAAAAGAATATAATCAAATTTTCATTAATTCTACCTAAGTTTTGTATAATAGCTATAAGGAGAACTGATTCAAACTGAAGGTTACGATTCCCTCCAATCCAGGCATGAGAAGTATATTGTTTTTGTAGGAATCAGAAAGGAGTTGAAGCAAATAGTCATTAGCTGGATATTAAAAAGAGATTGCCCAGTAACAAAAAAGGGACAAGAATCCAACTGGTTTGATTAGGATTAGTTTTTAGACAAAGAAATGAAAATATTTAGTAATAAATTTGTACTTCAAATGAGTTGAAGAAACATACAAACGTCAGACAACTTAACTCCAGACTGTCCACCAGAGTCGTTTGCATGAGTATATCCTTCTCAAAACAACGGTACAATTGTTGCACAGTTCACTCATTAACTCCCTCACTCATGTTTTTCTTTTTCTTTTGAAATGGATTAAATATCACAGGATGTTGTAAAAACAGTACTGAGAGACCTCACAAAGATAATATCCTTTCTAAAATAATATTTAAATAACCATAATACATTGTCAGATATAGGAAATGGACATTGGTAAAACTCAAATACAGGCATTATTCTGATTTCACAATGTTTTATACCTTTTTTTTATTTATGTATAGTTGTACAAAATTTTGTCACATGTGTAGATTAAACATCACCACATTCAGGACGTGGAACTGTTCAAACACAACAAAGAAACTACCTGGTGTTACTACTCAATAACCATAAATTTCCCCCACTCTAAGTCCTGGGCACTAACTTTTTTGTTCACTCTGCCTACAGTTTTATCACTTTAAGACTGATATACAAACGGAATATTATAGGATACAATTGGAAATTTTTTCTGTTTTTTGTTTATTTGGTTTTTATTTATTTATTGACTAGCACAATGCCCTTGAGATCCAGTCACACTATTGCACGTATCCAATGTTTATTTCTATTGTTGCTGTGTAGTAGTCTACTGCATGGATATATCACAATTTATTTCCAGTTGGAAAACATTTGGGTTGTTTCCAGGTTTTAGCCATTACAAATTAAACAGCTAGGAACATTCATTTCCTGCAGAGTTTTTCACTCTTACCTCTATAAGAAATTGCCTACTAGCAATGTTTGAAGAGTTCTGGTTGATCTGCCTCCTTACCAATTAACACATATTTATTGAAGACTAAGTACATGCAAGGCATAATACTAGTATTAAAAATGTTAAGCAAATTGGACATAGCCTTGACTTTATAACTTAGTAAAGGAGGTAGACTTTATAAAAAAGAATAGTTTGCTATGGGTAAAATGTAGAAATGTTCGTCTTTTTCAAGGTTTTAAATAATATCTTTAGTTCTAACATGTAATATATTCTATTGAAAATTAAGTATATATGTAAGATGATTACTAAATAAATAATGATTAGAAAGCACTGATTAAATAAATCCTCACATTTTACAAATGATAAAACTGTGGACTGAGGACCTAGAGCCTTCATCATGGTCATAAAACAGATAGAACTTCAAATTAGAGCCCAAAGTCTCTTGTTATTTTCAGGTTTTCTTACTACATCACAAGGCCACTAATTAATAGTTTTTCTTGTTTCATAGGTGTTATACCTAAAAAATTCCTCTGCCTTAAGAAAAATGGGCTTTATACAAAGCATATCATTTTCCATTGCCAAGAAATGGGTTAAAATAAAAATTATCATTCACTACAGTGAAATCAATTAAGAAAGTACTAAGACAATCTGAACATCTCCTTTGAAATAAAAACATTATTAAAATATCAAGTGTCAATAGAAATTAAAAAATCAAATTATGGCCTTAGCATAAGCTTTCCTTTTCCTAGTCGTGAGAAAATAGAAATAGAAATTAAAGAATTTCCATTGTGGCTCAGTGGGTTACAAACCCAACTAGTATCCATGAGGAGGTTATCCCTGGCCCTTCTCAGTGGGTTAAGGATTTAGCATTGACACAAGCTGTGGTATGGCAGATATGGCTAGGAACCTGAGTTGCTGGTGGCTGCAACAGCTGCAGCTCTGATTTGACTCCTAGTCTGAGAACTTCCACATGCCACAGGAGCAGCCCTAAAAAAAAAAAAAAAAAAAAAAAAAAAAAAAAAAAAAAAAAAAAAAAAAAAAAAAAAAAAAAAAAAGAGAGAAGAAAAAGAAAAAAGAAAGAAAAAGAAATTAAGTATGCTCCACTTTATGAAGACGGTTTCAGGGGGACTAGGGTCCCTGAACACATATCTGTCTTTCAGTATTCAAATTCCAGTCTGAAATAAAGTATTTTATCCTTTTACTAATATTTACTTTAAATATTTTAATGATTATTTGGTAAGTGTAAGAATTGCATCCAAATAAAATCAATCCATGTTTTCAACAATTAATTCAAAATGAAACACAATACTACATTTCTCAGATGAAAGTAAGTACTTATTATATTTGGAAAGCTGTTGGAAAGCATTCATTGTATTGTAGGACTCTGAGAATGGAAATACCATCATGTTTTTCTTTTTTCTAAATCCAGACAAGGTCTAGGATGACTAAACTATAAATTATAATATACACTAAAAATCTCTATAATCAAAACAATGTAGGACTAACTCATGAAAAGACAAAGATTAAAACACTGTAACAGGTAATACAGAAATAGAGCTAAGTATACAAAGACATTTAGTATACTAAGATATGGATATCTGCATATCTGACATAAAAAAAAAACTATTTAAATGCTCCTGGTAAAATTTGTTTGCCATTTGGGAAAACATAAATTTAATTCTATTCCTTACATCATGTATAAGAAATAACCCTAAAAGGATCAGAGATCTAAATATAAAACTGAAACTGTCCAAGTAGCAGAAGAAAACATGAGCGAAATTTTCTACAACCTAGATGTGGAAGCAGGTTTTGTAATTAAAATTCAAAATCAGATGCAATAAAAAATGATTAACAAATCAGTGCACACAGAAATAATTTTAAATGACTTCTGCATGGCAAACTAAACCAAACAAAAATAACAAAAACATCATAAGCCAAGACAAAAACTTGATGACCAATTAAAGGAAAATATTTACAACATATATCTCACATAAAGAATAAAATCTCAAATAAAGAATTTTTAAAACCAAGGACTTTCTTGCAGATAAAAATTACAATCATATACCACCTCACATAAATCAGAATGGCCATCATCAAAAGTCTACAAATAGGGAGTGCCCTTGTGGCTTATTAGTAATGAACTCGACTAGTATCCATGAGGATGCAGTTCAATCTGTGGCCCCACTCAGTGAGGTAAGGATCCAGCATTGTGGTGAGCTGTGGTGTAGGTCACAGATGTGGCTCAGATCACGTGTGGCTTTGGATGTGGTGTAGGCTGGCAGCTGTAGCTCCAATTAGACCTCTAGCCTGGGGTCTTCCATATGCAGTGGGTGTGGTCCTAAAAAAAGACAAAAAAAGAAAAAAGGCTGCAAATAGAGAGTTCCCTGGTGGCCTAGCAGGTTAAGGCATTGTCACTGTGATGGCTTGTATTGCTTCTGTGGCACAGGTTTGATCCCTGGCCTGGGAACATACACATGCCACTGGCACAACCATAAAAAAAAAGTCTACAAATAATAAATGCTGGAGAAGGTGTGGAGAAAACAAAACCTCCTTTACTGTTGGTGGCAATGTAAATTAGTACAGCATCTATGGAGAACAGTAAGTAAGTTCCTTAAAAAACTAAAAATAGAGTTATCATGTGATCTTGCAATCCCACTCCTGGGTATATATCCAGAGAAAACTATAATTTGAAAAGATATATAGGAGTCCCTGTCATGGCTCAGTGGTTAATGAATCCGACTAGGAACCATGAGGTTGTGGGTTCAATCCCTGGCCTTGCTCAGTGGGTTAAGGATATAGCATCGCCATGAGCTGTGGTGTAGGTTGCAGATGCGGCTCGGATCCTGCGTTGTTGTGGCTGTGGCGTAGGCCGGCGGCTACAGCTCTGATTAGACCCCTAACCTGGGAACCTCCATATAACATGAGTGTGGCCCTAGAAGAGGCAAAAAGACAAAAAAAAAAAGAAAAGATATATCTATCACAATGTTCACACCATCACTATATACAGTAGTCAAGACTGGAAGTCAACTAAATGTCTATCAATAGAGGAATGGATAAAGAAGATGTGATGTATATGCAGAATGAAATATTACTCAGCCATAAAAAAGAATGAAATAATGCCATTTGCAGCAATGTGTATGGACCTAGAGATTATCATTAAGTGAAGTAAATCAGACAAAGACAAATATCATGTATCACTTATATGTGAAATCTAAAAAAAATGACACAAATAAACTTATTTACGAAACAAAAAAGACTCACAGACATAGAAAACAACAAACTTATGGTTACCAAAAGGGAAATGAGAGGAAGGATAAGTGAGGAGTTTGGGATTAAAATATATACACTACTATATATATAATAGATTACCAATAAAGACCTATTATATAGCACAGGGAACTATACTCAATATCTTGTAATAACCTATAATGGAAAAAATCTAAAAAAGCATATACATACATGATATATATACATATATATATATACATAAATATATCTGAATCACTTTGCTGTATACCTAAAACCAACACAACATTGTATATCAACTGTATTTCAAAAAAAGTTAAAAAAATAATTTCAAGGAATTTCTAAAAACTCTAAAAATAAGCAAAAGTTAGGAGTTCCCGTTGTGGCTCAGTGATAATGAACCTGACTAGTATCCATGAGGATGTGGGTTTGATCCCTGGTCTTGCTCAGTGAGTTAAGGATCCAGCATTGTGGTGAGCTGTGATATAAGCCGATAGCTGCTGCTCCAATTATACCCCTAGCCTGGGAAACTCCATATGCTGCAGATTCATCCCTAAAAAACAAAAAAAAAAAAAGGAGCAAAAGTTGGAAAATGAGTTGCATAAAAGATATAAAATAGCTTTAAATAGAAACTATATTTAACTCCATACATAAAAAGTTATATAAATCAAAACTATATTTAGATAATATTTCTCACATACAAACCTGGCTAAAGTTTAGAAATTTGACAATGCACTCTACTGATGAAGCCATGAAGACAATTTTACATATTGTAGGTAAAATGTAAAAATGGTAAAACCCCTGTGGAAGGGACTTGGCAATATTTAAGAACTACCTATGCATCTGTCCTTTGACATAGTCATTTAACATCTATGAATTTACCACAAACTTATATTTTCAATAATATAAAAATGTATGTTCATAAGATTATCCATCATAGCATTATTTGTAATTGCAAAATATTGAAAACTGTGTAAACACCCAAACACAAGAAATTGAATTAATATAGACACACACTAGACTACTATGCAGTTATGCCAAAGAATATAGGAATCCAGAAGTTGATCTTTCCAGACTATATTATCAATTTTTAAAAAGTAAATAGCAGGAGTTCCTGTCGTGGCTCAGCAGAAACAAATCTAACTAGCATCCATGAAGATGCAGGTTCTACCCTTGGTCTCGCTCAGTGGGTTAAGGATCTGGCATTGTCATGAGCTGTGGTATAGGTCACAGACACAGATAGGATCCTGCACTGCTGTGGCATAGGCCAGCAGCTACAGCTCTGATTAGACACCTAGCCTGGGAACCTCCATAAACCTTGGGTGTTGCTCTTAAAAAAAAAAAAAGAGACCAAACAAAACAAAGTAAATAGCAGAAGAATCCAAAGTATATATTGTATATTTTCTTCACAAAGGCAGGGAAATAAAACATCCAAGTATTTGCTAATTTTGCAATAAGAAATATAATAAAGACACACAAAAGAATACTGTTATCAGTTATCCACAAGTGTGAAGGAGAAGGAAGTGAAAAAATATGAGAGGAAGCAACATTTGAGTATATAGCATTTTTTACAATTTCAAATTTTGGAATCATATTAATGCTCTATGTAATTAAATGAAATATTTAAAAGAATGGAAAAATAAAATCCCAAAGCTGAATGCAAATGGACACAAATGAACCAAACATATATCTAAGGAAAAAAAGCTCCACTAAATAAAATAAAATAAAATGAAACAAAAATCCAATTAATTTTGTAGAGCAGTTCTTTGACTATATACCCTCAGGCTAAAGAAGAAAAAGAAAAATAGGAACTCCAGATATATCTTGAACTTTTAAAACCAGGTCTATTTTTTATTTCTTATGGGTTTCATAATTATAACTTATTGGGCACATATTATAATATTGAGAAAATTACTAAATATATTTATATTGTTGAGATCCACTTTTCTCAAATACAAATATGGATTGGGAAAGGCAAAATAAATCCTTCAGGGCATATCTAATTATGTTTGTATTTATTTATCTCCCGCCCCCATCTGTGCCTTGAAAGGACCTTCCATTGGCAATGAACAGACCTAGCTTTCAGAAAACCAGGTCCTTTTTTCTAAATATCATTCTCCACTAAAAGACACTAGGGAATCTTGGAGAAATAGCTAATTCCAGGGCTGGGGCAGAGAAAATGAGGATGAACCTGGAACTTATTTTGTGCCAGAAAATTAAGAGATCAAAATGTGATGTTAGCATGCCAAAATGATACGGAAGTCAATTTGAAGGTGGAATACCTCTGGCCAAATCCAGAACTCAAACTTCTAATTAAATAAAGACAATAATGGATTATAATACACTGAATAAAATAAGAATTCATTAACGCATACTATCAATAAAATAAGTAAACATAAAAATTAAGGAGACTAGAAAAGTTTTTCCTTACAGTAGAATTAACACTTATAAATACAGAATGATAACAGAGTTAGAAAGTTACTATTTTGTGCCATCACAGGCAAGAAACAAATAATTACTAAATTTAGAGATGAAAAATTTGATGAAGAACAGGTTATTCACCTAAGCACAAGTTATTTTCCTTACTATTACATATTAATTAGAAAAAGAAAAATAACTTTATAGTAAATAAACCAACCAACACCTTAACCAAGTAATCAAAATTATCACAATCACTAAGAGGGAACAAACATCACTTGTATCTAGATGATACCTTGAAAAGGACACAGCATGACATATAGAGTTTTCCAGCCCCAAAACGCATAACCTAAATCTAAACACGGGAAACACAAGTAAAATCAATGGGAAGGAAATTCAAATAAAATACTAGACCTATATTCTTAAAAACAAAAAAAGTCAGGGTCATAGAAAGCAAAAAAGTTTTTTTCTTTAAATGTTCTATACTTAACCCCTGAAAATAGAAGGAAATGTAATGGATGTTTCAAGTAAATGCATGCACAATTCTGGATATGATCTTACACTGCTGAAAACAGCTAGAAAGGACATATTGAAACAGTTGAAGAAACTGAAACGTGAAATACAGGTAAAAATGTTATACCAATGTTAAATTTCATGAATTTGATCATTTTACTGTGGTTATACAAGAAGAGTTCTTCATTTCTAAAGAAATAATATTAAAGCATTAAGTGATAAAGACACAAGCTCTTTGTATCCCCACTTAAATTGTTAGGAAAATATTAGATGTATAAGTGCGATGAAGCAAATGCTACAAAATATTAAAAATTGGTGAATCTGGATAAAGGATATTTGACATGTCTGGTTATTTTTTGATTCAACGCTAAATATTTTGGATAAAACATTTTAATGATTCTGGAATATGTTATTTTACTTTAAAGAGGGTTAGATTTTTTGACAACACTCCTCCCACTGTTGATTCTATTGAGCTCTGATTTAAAGGACTACTCTGTATAAGTTTTGCTGTTACTTTTAGATTGTAGTCCTTACTCCCAAAATCTGTGCGTATACCTAAGGTGTGGTTTGACTCCCAAGCTGTCTCCTTTCTGAATCCAAATGAGAGGACTTTTAAGTGTTAAGAAGGTTCTTCCAGTATTCCAGGTCTTGACTTTCAACTTCTGCATTCCCAGTACTATGTGGCTGATGTGATTTCTGCTCAGTTTTTTTTTTTTTTTTTGCTTCCTTCTTACCATTTATGGCGAGGCTTTAGTTTTAATAATTCTAGTCTTTCTTTCTTTTTTCTTCCCCTTCCTTCCTTCTTTCCCTTTTTTTTGGCTCTTCTTTCATATGCAACGATTAGGAATCAACCAAGATCTTGAGGGATATTTGTCTGAAAATTTTTTATTCACCATTATATTTCCCTCATTTCGAGGGTTTTGCTTCTCAAGTCCTATACAAGGTGGCAGATTTAAAATTCTGCCACTGTCTTTCAGCCCAGTGAGATTGTTACGTTTTGCTCCATGATAAAGTGAATTGGAAAATGTCTTCAAGGAAAAGACTGGTAAATGGAGAATTTAACTTACGTACTTCCACTGTCTTAAAGATCACAGATCCTCAAATGCTGCCTGCGTTGGCTTTTTTTCTAGTGCCTTCAAATATTTTACATATTTGCCTAACTTTTATGAATTTTTTCCGTGGGAAAATTTTTCTGAAACAAGTTACTTTGCTGTAGTCAGAACCAAAACTTTGAAAATTGTTTACTTGAGTTCACATTTATTATTCTCATGTTAGAGATGTGTCCATAGTACAGAAACACAATTTAAATCCAGATCTTTTAATAAAAAGTCTATTCATTTTTCGGTTATACACAAAGTAGTATAAATACTCATTATAAGAGTACTTGCAATATGTAGAGTCTAATGTGTATAAAATACATTAGAAAATGTTATTTGTGTTAGGTTTGTTAACATTTATGTATGTGATATATATGTGTGTGTTCACATATATATACACATATTTTTTTCTTCCAAGCACAGTAGAGCTTACCATATGTAAAATCTATTTCCCAGCATCCTATTCTAAGGTGTTACTATTTTTGTGATATGCATTTATTAGATATGATCGGTGTACTCAGAAGAAGATCTTGGGCAAAAGAGAACTTAAACAGTTAACTCAATATCAAAATTGCTAGGATGAGTCATTAGCTCTAATGAAGAGAATTTCTCTTTTCTTTTTATGTTTTATTCACTCATGTAATAAATAATAGTCATAATAAAACTATAAAAGTGATAATGATGATTTGAGAGCTTGCAAATTTCACAGTTCCAGAAGGGCTAAAGAATCTCCCATCCATGACTGGTTGTTTAAATTATATGTCTTAATATGGCACTTGGTATTTTAAAAAAGAAAATGTATTTTGGGAAAATTTCATCCTAAAAATAAATCTGCCTCAATTAGAAAGCTTGAGTTCTCATTCTCTTGCTCATTTAGCTTAATGAATGCCATTAGCATGGGCTGTTGATCATAATGGATAAGATATGAGTTGCTTTTCTCTCCCTTATGTTTTCTAATCCAAGAAAAAAAACCCTCTACGCAGGTTGGTTTTTATAAGCTTAGTACTTCCTCACCACAGAATAAGCATGATGAGACAAAACAATTCATTTGGAATTAAATTTGATATGAACACAGTCAGATTTAAAACCTTGCTTTCCAAGTTATTAGCTACGGAAATTCAAACATATTTAAGAAAGTGTATGATAATAATGTAGAGTTTATAAGATTAAATAATATTTAAAAATTACATTAATATTTATATATTAATAAAATATTACTATTATAACTAACATATACATAGTTTATTATTTACTCTGACAAATTGATATAGATATGTACATATGCATATGTGTGTATATGTGTGTATATATAGCTACCAAGACATTGTAACTTCAAAGCTTAACACTTCTTGTTGTCAAAAGGGATTAAGTTCAGTTTAGGGAATAAAATAATTTCTTTAGGACAAACTCTCTGATTCATTAATAGAGAATGTTAAGGGAAACTGATACTTAATCCATGATAATATGCTAGTGGAAGAGGGCTGAATGGCACTAGCTAGATGACCAAAGTTAAAGCATATGAAATTTTATTTATTTATTTATTTTATTTATTTTTTTGGTCTTCTATTGTTTTTTAGGGCTGCACCCACGGCATGTGGAGGTTCCTAGGCTAGGGGTCTAATTGGATCTACAGCTGCTGGCCTACGTGAGAGCCACAGCAACACAGGATCCGAGCCACGTCTGCGACCTTCACCATAGCTCACAGCAACGTGGGATCCTTAACCCACTGAGCAAGGCCAGGGATCGAACCTGCAACCTCATGGTTCCTAGTCGGATTAATTTCCCCTGAGCCACGATGGGACTCCTATACGAAATTTTAAATGACTTTCTGTTGATATCAGTTTACTTTTACCTTCTGTTTTAGAGGAACAAACTAGAAATTTAGACCTAGAAGCTGGTACTACAGAAACACGGGGATGGTACATTTTTGTCTCAAAAAACTGTCAAGTTAAAGTGCATTTTTCATAGAAGATATGGCTCAGAATTTCTGATATTCTATTTTACTGATACAGGGGAATCCTTTAAAAGATGATTCAGAAGTACCCTAGGGAGAAAACTGGGGATATTGTCAACCTGTTGACAATACCAAGAAACCATGAGGGGTTTAGAAATAATCTCCATCTATCATGTAGAACCAAAAAACAGAAAAGCAAACAAAAAAGAAAATAATAAAAACAACTTCAAGAAGATATAAAAACAAGAATCTTAATAGCACAGGTGACGTCCGGATGTGGAATAGTGAATAAACAGAAGGGAAGGAGTGTAAGAAGATAAAATTAAAAAAAAAAAAGCTAGAACATAGTACGAAATAGTTTATAAATAACAGGAGTAATAAGTTGTATAGGAGAAAATAAGAGAGGGGAAAAGGGTAAAATGTAGCATAAATGCCAAATTAGGGAAACAAAGAATCTTATACAGGTTTGTATTTGGCCCTATTAAAGCTTTTATAAGATTGCCACTAGCTGGATACTGAGGTACTTGCTGTCCCCCAAATATCAGCTACAACCATGACAACTATTCTCCTCAAGGTAAAAACAAATAGTCCATCTGAAGAATCATTAAAGGCTTGCTGACTGTTATTTTGAATTTACTTGACCTTTTAGTAAAAGTGGTTACAAAAACTCTCATTATTTTGCTATCCCCTACATCTCTAATATAGTTCTTGGATTAGAATGATATTGGACCTTCAAAATACTACTTAGATGTTTTCTGTTATTAGTCAGGGTTCTCCAGAGAAGCAGATATAGACACAGATACTCTTGGTTCCATTTCTAATATCTATATCTTTCTAAGTACCTATCTTCCCCCAATTTATCTACTTTTATCTATTATTTAGTTATTCATCCATTCATTCATTCACTCATTCATTCACTCATTCTAAAGGGCTTTATTATAAGGAATTGGCTCATATGATCATGGAGGCTGAGGAGTCTTATGATCTGCCATCTGAGTTTTTTGAGTTGGAGACTCAAAAAAGCTGATGTAACAGTTTGAGGATCTGGGAGCAGAAGAGCCACTGAGGATGTAAATGCCAGTCTGAGTCTGAGTCTGAAGATCTAAGAACCAGGATCACTGAGGTCAGGAGAAGATCAATGTTTTAGCACAATCAATCAGGTAGAGAGATAGTGTATTTTCCCTTTCTCTACTGCTTTTGTTTTTGTTTTTATTCAGGCCCTCAGTATACTGGATGCTTCCCACACTGGGGATGGCTGTTGCTTTATTCAGTTTACGAGTTCAAATTCTAACCTCTTCCAGAAACACTACACAGACGTACCCAGAAAGAATGTTTAACAAGATATCTGGGCCTCCCATGATGCAGTCAAGTTGTTGCATAAAATTAACTCTCATATTCTCTTAGAAAACCCTTTCTGGTCAACCCCTTTATACATGCCTCACCACGATTTAGTACTCCATTCTTGGTCTGTATCCACAACTTGCACATTTCCCCATTTTGTCCTAGTTACTCAGTATTTCATATTGATTTGTTTAACTTATGTTCCCTTAATAGAAGGAATTCTGTTTCAGTGTTTATCTTTACTCTAATTTACCTACTTGCATTTATTCTCTTATTCATTCCTGAATGGAAATCCTGCAGGGCAAGCTTTGTACCTTATTCAAAATCCTATCCTTAGGCTTTGCACAATTTTTGCTGCAGACCAGTTGTTCAATAAACACTAAAACAATGTCAAGTTGAGCATTGAGGAAAATCTAAAATTGGCACCCTATAATGCTGTTGTTCATTAGTTATTTGCTCTTTTATATTTGATCATTACTCATAAATTGATTCAAAAAAAAAAACCTCACTACTGTTCTTGTCAAGGGATTTAATTGCTTGTTTTCTCAGATTGACATTATAACAAATGGGTATGGGGTAGATCTTCCCATCTGGCAGTTTTCAGACAAATAAATTAGAAGAGAAACTACCATCATCACAAGTCTCATCATCTTTGCCCAACACACTTTTATTTGAAAAACTTATAACCAGGGGCAATTTATAGAATAAATAGCTTTTAGGAAAGCACATGCTATATTAAACATTGTCATCTCTAGGCCTTCACATCCTGCGATGAATCCAACCAAGAAAACTGCTGTGATTATTATGAGAGGTACTTAACACAGGGCACTGGTTACATGGTGATGAAAGAACTAAGACATACAACAGAAAATTTGTAAGGTGACTCAGAGACTAATAAGGAGGAGACCATTACTGCCTTTAATCTCAGTGACAAAGTGAAGAGGCCCCAGAACTCAGGGGTCTGGATCAGCTGAACAAGTTGGAACCATGGAAGGAGAAAAAGGTCTGGAAGAAGAAAGGCTACTGCTGAAGATATCACATTTGATAGAGAGGGAAGCGCATATTCTGGATTTCCCCTTTCTCTCACTGTGTATTCCCCTGCCAGCGGCCAGCACTGACCAAACCCAGAAGGAAATCAGCTGACATGGATCCTGAGAAATGCAGTCTGTAGTAATTAGCTTCCTGTGATATCAGCAGGGCATGGAAATTTTGAGAAATGAACCTGAAGGCAAAGATGTCCAGCACTATGATTGTCTAAGGGATATGATGTCATTTGTACATTATACTTTAAAACTCAGACCATAGGTTGCTTCTTTTCAGGTAACTATTCTTAGAGTGTGTCAGCAAACAGAGTATATAAGTTGAAAATTCCGTGTAATCTGAGACATCACAATATTTTGAGTTAGAGACATATACGGATATGACAGAAAAGATGAATGTAATTTTTTTTTCCAGAAAACTCCAGTCAACTGAGAACGCATTAGCCTGTATTTGTTTATCTGACTAATTAATCAACACTTTAGGAACTGATTTCATATAGGAGAGGTGATTAAATTAGGAGGAAGTTTGACAACCACATGTCTAAATAGTAGGGAAAAGAGTGGAACAAGGAAAAAGTATAACAAGGGTAACAAGAAGAAAGGATTACAGTGGTGGACCTTAGACATCTAGGAGGCAGAACAGAAGGCGAGAGAGAAGAGGACAAAAAGGAAAATGAGGGTCACTGAAAGGCACTACTTCCAAGTGTGGTCTAGAGCAGTTCCTGGGTGATTCTCAGACAGTTTCTGTCTAGACTTGGTGGAAGTTTCATGTTTAGAAAAACAGAGCAACAAAAAGTTAATTGAAAACTGAAGTACTTACGTTGAAGCTATGTTTGCAATAACAAAATGCAGATTCTGTATATGCTGTTTGGGGGCAGAGGATATTGGTAGAAACTGAATGAAGTCAAGAGTTTTCTTTAAGCAAACTCTGCTATTTTGTTTTTTTTTTCCTATGGCTGCACTCATGGCACATGGAGGTTCCCAGGCTATTGGCTGAATCAGAGGTACAGCCACCGTCCTACACCACAGTCACAGCAACGCCAGATCCAAGCTGCATCTGCGACCTATACCAAAGCTTACAGCAACGCCAGACCCTTATCCCACTGAGCAAGGCCAGGGATCAAACCCACAACCTCATCGTTCCTAGTCGAATTCCTTTCTGCTGAGCCATAACGAGAAACTTCTAAACTCTGCTTTTTATTTCTTTGCATATCCAGTGCCAAGTTAACAATGATATATTTTTCCTCATTTGAATCAGACAGGCTTCCTTTTATTTCATCTCTCACATCATCTTGCATATGTTACTCTTTTTTTCCTAAAATAAAAAATAAATTCAATATTGTTTATCAAATATCTTCATTAATCATTAATGCCCTGATGCAATGTAGTACGGAAAGCATGGCTTCTTTGTGAAGAATAAGTAAAAATGCCATTTAAAAATGCTTCCTAACTGAAGTTTTATGAACTTTCTTTGATTATACCCTCATCTGGGTAAATTTAAAGTTTAGGCATACAAAAAAATGAAAATCTTTTTTTTATGTAGCATCTTGATCATGAAGATGAAATTTAATGGATTACATATTCATCTTCATATTAATGGAAGTATATGGAAATGAATGAATCAAGCCAACATAATCTTAGAAAACATAATGTAAATGTCATCTTATTTTGGTTGTTGAGTAGCATTGTGAAGAGGATTTTTTTGTCAAGTTTGTGGCTGTTGCTGAGGCTATGAGAAGCAGGGATCTGGATAGGTAATACTCATGTCAAATTTTCTATTTCAAAATATCTTCTAAATATACCTCCAATCATAAACATGATGTAATTAACAAAACTCTCTTTTAAAATATAAATACCATTTGGAAATATGAGTTATTTTGTCATTTACACATCAGATAATAATTCTTTTGAGATAAGATCTTGGGGCTGAAAAAGCATGACTTTATTTGGAAACTTCAGTTATACAGGATTTATTATAAAGGTATCCACAGGAAATGAACAAATGAAAAAGGGGAAGAAGAACTCTACAGAGGATGCTAGTATTGGTGAATGGACATTTGTTCCAGTGCATTTCCTTAGTTTTTTTCTTTTTTCCTACTCTCCATCACTGCTAATCATTGTCTTATGTTATAATTTTTATTTTTATATCTTATATGCTTATCTATCAAAGTTGCTACTTTCCAGTTTTATTCATATTTGGGATTTCCTGATATATTTAGACCCAATCACCTCATGATCCTTCTCACATCCTTAAAGCCTCAGCAATTTCTAACTGTGCCATTCATTTGCTATATTATTAGACAAAAATCAATGCATTTGGCTAATCTTTTCTGGGCTACTTGGACCACTGCTCTAGGGTTAGCTATCCATCCATGATACAATCAATCCTGATCAGATACCAAATGTCCCAAATTTAGAGAAAATTACCTATATAACCTAGGTTTTATAGCAGTTTTGAATGTGGTTGGAAAGGCAGATGTGATAGTGGGATAGAAATGCTATAAAATTTGGTTGTGATGATTTTTGTACCCCTTGGAATAGTATTTTCAAACACACTTAAGTTTGCCCTTTAGTTTATAAAAGTTACTACTAAAATAAAAATTCTTTATGATTTCTTTTATCAAAAGTAAAACAAATTTAAATGATTGATAATTGCATTAATTTAATAAATAATAATGGTGAAATAATTTGCTGTTCATTGTAGTTACATTTTTGCCAATATTTAAACATAGTCCATAATTATTTTTATAAATGAACTAATCAGTAGCATAGGAATTCACTCAAATTCAACTCAGTTGCATTCACTTCCCGAATTTGACTATATTGTTTCTGTCCTTGTTTGACTGTTATCTGGGTTCTCTCCCTCCTTCTTTTTCTCTTATTCATTTTCCTCCTTCCCTTGCTCCTCTTCCTCACCCTCCCTCAGCCTTGTTTTAGATTCTGATGGCTTTGCACATATAAATTATCCCATTGCAAAAGTTTATCAATAGCTCATTATTCTGATAGTATATATTGACATCCTTAGTAGGATTAAGACAAAAACAGAAAAATATAAAGGAATGGTATTGTTAATCAATTTTCTGGTTGTTTTGATTAATGTAGGTTACAATTCAAATTCCAACTTTTGGAAGTATTTTTGAATCAGAAAGTAAAATTTTATTGCTGTGTGAACAATCCTTGTATAGATAAGTTTAAAACATACCGAGTTAATATTGTAAGTTTAGAATATATTTTGGTATTTTTAAAATGAAGCTGCATTTCAAATTTTTGAAAGCTTAATTGGAAACAACACAAAATTCTGTATTTTCATTGTCTCAGGTTGAGGGAATGAACAAGATGGTTTTGTGATTAAAAGGGTTAAGAATTCTGCATAAGATTTGAATAGACTTGAAGGTTTTTTTTTCATGTAAGTTATAAAATTCTTTTCAAATGGACCATGGTGTTTGCCCTTTTAAATTTGATGGATGCTACACAATTAACATTATCTTGACAACTGAAATGTGAAGGCAATGGGCCTACAAAAAGTAATTGCAATAAAATAATCCTGGCATTTTTCAAGTGCAAGAAAAAAAAAATATTCTAACTCAGCAACTGATCTTTTTTTTTTAAACTTTACTTAACATATAAATTTGTTTTTACTGTTAAGTGGATTTTTTTTCATATTTAATGTCCATACGATTATATTATTCTGCACATATTTTTATTTATTTTCTATATAAGTTAGAATAGTTTCATGAAAAATAAATTCAGCAGGCATTCCCATCATGGCTCAGTGGCTAGTGAACTAGCATCCATGAGGACACAGGCTCAATCCCTGGCCTCGCTCAATGGGTTAAGGATCTGGCATACCTGTGAGCTGTGGTATAGATCACAGATGCAGCTCGGATCCCATGCTGTTGTGGCTGTGGTATATGTGGGCCGGTGGCTACAGCTCCAATTGGACCCCTTCCCTGGAAACCTCCATATGCTGGGAGTGTGGCCCTAAAAAAACAAAAAGACTAAAAATAATTAAAAAATTAAAAAAATAAAAATAAAATAAATTCAGCAAACATTTGTTGGTTTACTTATTTTACTTTATATTAATCACCTTAATTCATGATTGTTACTACCTTTAAAAAACAATGTTTAATTGGACTACCAAATGAGATAATTACATGTCAGCTTTAGCATTATTTACTTTTATTCTGTATGCTTTTGCAGACTCTCATAAATAAGCTTTACTAAATGTCCTATATCTATGAGAGCTTATTATTATTATTGTTGATGTTTTTCTTTTGTTTAGTACTTTACCTTGTAGAGCTTATTGGGATTTTGCATTTCAGTTTTATTTTCTTTCTTTCTTTTTTTTTTTTTTTGTCTTTTTGTCTTTTTAGGGCTGCACCCACAGCATATGGAGGTTCCCGGGCTAGAGGTCCAATAGGAGCTGTAGCTGCCAGCCTACACCACAGCCACAGCAATGCCAGATCCTTGACCTGCTGAACGAGGCCAGGAATGGAACCCACAACCTCATGCTTCCTAGTCAGATTCATTTCTGCTGTGCCACGATGGGAACTCTCAGTTTTACTTTCTTTAATTGTTGGCATTTTATGCCTTTCTCTTTGAACTCTAAAAGTTATTCTTATTACCAGTTAGAATTTGAAGTTAGAGAATTGAATGACCCCCCCAATTTTTTTTTCTTTTACCCAATTTTTAATAACAGGAATAATGCATGCTATAATTTTTAGAATTTATGTATATTTATATTTCTGGGCAAAGTTTCTTAGGTTTAATTATCTAGTTTCTAAGATCAGATTTGATGATATAATTTCTGTCTATATTAAGGAAAGCTATATACTATAAGTGAGAGGGAAAGAAATAGAAAGCAGACTGGAAATCAGCAATAGTGAAAGTTAGCATGGAAAAATCTAGCTAGTAAATGTGATTCATTTATGGAGGTAATTAGAATAAACATTCTAATCCTGTATATTTTATACAATTGCTGTGATGATTATTTTAAATAATTCTTAGACTTTTTTTTTATTTTTTAGGGCTGCACCGGTGTCATATGGAGATTCCCAGACTGGGGGTCAAATTGGAGCTACAGCTGCTGGCCTATGCCACAGCCATAACAATGCTGGATCCAAGCCACATCTGTGACCTACACCACAGTTCACTGCAATGCCAGATCCTTAACCCACACAGCAAGGCCAGGGATCAAGCCTACATCCTCATGGATCCAGTTGGGTTTGTTAACCGCTGAGCTATGAAGGGAACTCCTATTTTAAATTACTTTTAAAAGAACTTTGTCCACTCTAAAGAACTATGCACTAAGAGTTTTATTATTATTATAATCTGTACTATTAAACAACATAAACAAGGTAAGCCAAAAATAAGAATAGAAAAAGCATGCCCAGGAAATGAAACTGTCATAGAGAACACTCAATAAAAAAAAAAAAAAATTGAGTTATTTGTATGAGAACTAAGAAGTATCACTATTAGGATACAATCAAAATGATAACTATGGGCCCTTTTTAATCAGTATACTTTTAAGTCAGGAATGTAAATTGGTACAGTCACTATGGAGAACAGTATGGAGATTCCTTAAAAATCTCTATATAGAACTACCACATGATCCAGCAATCTCACTCCTGGGCATATATCCAGAGAAAACTATAATTAAAAAAATACATACACCCCTATATTCCTTGCAATAGTATTACAATAGCCAAGACATGGAAGCAATCTAAATGCCCAACAATAGATGAATGGATAAAGATGTGGTATATTTATTTAATGAAATATTACTCAGCCATAAAAAGAATGAAATAATGCCATTTGCAGCAACATGGATGGACCTAGAGATTATCACACTAAGTAAAGTAAATCAAAGATAAATATCATATATCGTTTGTATGTGAAATCTAAAAAAAGGATACAGAATGAACTTACTTGCAGAACAGAAACAGACTTACAGACTTTGAAAACAAATTATGGTTACCAGATGGGCCAGGTTGTGGGGAAGGATAGAGTGGGGGTTTGAGACTGGCATACGTACACTGTGGTATATGGAATGGTTGGCCAACGGGGAACCGCTGTATAGCACAGGGAACTCTACCCAGTGTTCTGTGATAATATATATGGGAAAAGAATCTGAAAAAGAATGGATGTGTGTACATGTAAAACTGAATCACTTTGTTGTACAGCAGAAATTATGACAACATTGTAAATAAACTATACTTCAATACAACTTAAAAAAATAAAAAAAACAAAAACAAAACAAAGAGTGAAATGATACCATTTGTAGCAACATGAGTGGATTTAGAGATTATACTAAGTGAACTAAGCTAGACAAAGACAAATATCATTGGTATCATTTATAAATGTAATCTGAAAAAGAGTGGTATAAATGAACGTATTCACAAAACAGAAATAGATCCACAGACATAGAAAACGAACTTCTAATTACCAAAGGGAAAAGGGCAGGGGGATAAATTAAGAGTTTGGGATTAACAAATACACACTACTATATATAAAATAGAAAACCAACAAAGACCTACTGTATAGCACAGGGAACTATACTCAATATTTTGTAATAACCTATAAAGGAAAAGAATCTGAAAAAAATAGAAGTAGATGTATGCATAACTGAATCACTTTGCTGTACACCTGAAATGAACACAACATTGTAAATTAATTATGCTTTAACAAAAACAAACAAAAAAGAATATCTTTTTTTTTCTCCTGTTAAATAAATAATAGTCCTAGTAAACTGTTTTTTAAAAGCCATTATGCTAGAGAGATTTTGCTGCATTGATAGGAGAGACTTCCTGTGATCACATTTTTGAAAATGTTGTTAACTCAAGGAAGTTAACATGGACCTCACCTTTCTACATCTTTCAATGACAACTATGACATGTATGCCCTTGTGGTACAGTTTAGCCAGTCTTTCAAATTTTTGTTAAAAGAGTACAAGATATTGGTTGCAATTTCTATAATTTAAAGTTAGGGCTGAACATAGAATACACAAGGTTTTCTATCTTTTTTCATGTAGACAAACGTACAGATTTTAGGCACTGTTTAAAAACAAAAAACACCTGCTTGCTACTCCATAGCAGTTCTCAGGCTCATAAACATTTTCCAGACCATAAAGTTTTTGATGCACTGTTTTAGGAGCTTCTAATCAAAGCATGTTATATATTATACCTGTGTTTTTAAATTTAAAAAAGGGGGACCTAAGTTTCCAAGAAAAAAAAACACCACATGGGATTAATAGACAAAACACAATTTTTAAGAGTATCCAATTGACAGCACCAGTGTAATAGCACTAGTGGGCTGTATTAAGGCAATTTTTCTGCACTAATGAGTAGCTACAATTTCACGGGTGGACTATCTGTTATAAGCTTTGGGACATTTGGGTGGATAGTAACACTGATTAATTTACCAGGTCTCATTCTCTGTGTGTTGGTAGAAACTGTTTTCTTTTCCCCCATTCCAGTAAACACTTAATATTAAGAATTATAGTGTTTTATTGTTGAAATAAGGGGAAACTGGCCATGAGCCACATTTCTAAATCTACATTCAAGTACATCATCAATCAAATCTTACCCGAATGCCAGTGTGCAGCTGGGTATTACAGATGTTCAGTAGAGTCACTCATCTTTCCACAAAAACAGATCTAGGGAAAAAATTTAAAACAAAAGAAAAAAAAACACAAGAAATTAATTTTATATTAGGACTCTATTTTTCTACCAACAAAAAAATCTTGTTGGTGAGTTTATATGAGTCTGTACTATTTGCAGATTGATTGTTACTTGTACACATTCAAGCATATTCAGAGTTCTGTTTCTCTACATGTTACCATTTCATTATTTTTACCTTTATTCTAGAAATTCACGTGAGTAACCAGGGGAGAGATGTTACTTTGAAACTACTCTATAGTAAAACATTGCCTTTTACTTTATTGAATGTTTTTTTGCTTCAATGGGCTAGAATATTTAGAGCACTGGTTTTAATGTATTGGCTTGACATGAAGTGACACTAAAATGATATCCCTGAGGCCTTATGTTCATTCAACCAAGTTAAATAAAGTTCTTGTTATGAAAATGAAGAAAATGTAGAGATCTACAATATTCTCTGAAGCTTATTTGAAATCATTTAACTATTTCAGATAATTCCTACATTCTTTTAGCTTTATTCCATGCTTTATTATTAATAAACATATGTATTTTCTTAATGTCACCTTTAGGTTCAGGAAAGGGTGGAAAGTATTTTTGTTTTTCTTTTAGAAGAGACTCTTAACCAAGTATTACATGTTGTACATTAAGTGAATATATTACAGTTTACATTTGCCTAAAAGTCCAGCATGAATGCTGTAATGGATATAACACAATTGAATAAAAGTACATATATTTATAATCTTATATGCACAAATACTTAAAATGAACACATACAGTAAAACATCTGTAAATAGTTTAACTAGATTATTAACAAATCACATACAGATACAGTTTCTAAAATAAAATATTTTCCCAGTGGAAAAAAAGAGCAAAAAAAAAAAAAACAAAGATACTCAAAAGATTTCATGATAAAATAGTTCACAAAAAAATTGCTATTTTAACTTCCTACCATTTCTGGTCACCAGCACAAATCATAAGATGGCCAAGGATTACATCACTTCTCACAATGGCCTGACAAATTATGTGTAGATTTTTTTAGAAGTTGGTGACATGAATTGAGAAAAAAAAGAAAGCATCATTCTTAGTTGTATGTTTAAATTTAATGCCCTTTATTACGAACATTTTATAAAACTTAAAGACTAGAGAATTTGCTACAAGGAACACAAATATAATAAATGTATATTCGCTTACAAGAGGTCATTATTTAAACAAGGTCTTCCACTCATTTGGATCTACCCAAATTTCACACATACAATTTTTTTCATATTTTGTTTTAATGAAACAACACAGCTGGCAAGTCCTGTGCTTAATTTCCTAATATGTACGAAAGTCTGCTATTTGAGTGGCAGACTCACCAGCCAGAAGTTGGCTCTGAACATGTCAGATATATTGGCAAAAGCAAGGCTCAGGTGTCATTGGAAGCCCCTGTCAGCAGGTCAGAAGCCAGCTCAAAATTGGAATCAGAGCCAGGAACCACATCAGGGTCATCAAGCCCTGAGAGCAAAAATGGCAGCGGGATCAGGATTCTGACAAGGAATTATAATCTACGGCCTGTGACGTGTGTACTTAATAGACCTGGGTGCCTCGTAGGAGATGAGAAACAAAGCAAGCGGTCAGCGGTCAATCAATGTTTGATCTCTTTGTGCTTTCTGTATCTTTTACATAAACACTGACCAATCATAGAAGATGAAATGTGGAATCCTAAGAGCCTATGAACTGCCAACAGTTGATAAAATGACACATAATAACAAAACTTTCTCCGTGATTAAAAAACCAGATAGATTTTTATAATACCACTGTTTACTTGTGATTTTCTGTGCACTCCAATTTTATACCATATATATATATATATATATATTTTTTTTTTTTTTTGTCTTTTTGCCTTTTCTAGGGCCGCACTCGTGCCACATGGAGGTTCCCAGGCTAGGGGTCTAACAGGAGCTGTAGCCGCCGGTCTACACCACAGCCACAGCAACGCGGGATCCGAGCCGCGTCTGCAACCAACACCACAGCTCATGGCAATGCTGTATCCTTAACCCACTGAGCAAGGCCAGGGATCAAACCTGCAACCTCATGGTTCCTAGTCAGATTCGTTAACCACAGAGCCACGACGGGAACTCCCAATTTTACACTTTAAACTGCTATATTTAAATTTTTGTTTCTTTACTTTATTGGTATTTTAAAATTTGTATTATAATTTCACTAATTGCAATTATGTTATTGCATGTATTCTGAAGAGAGATTAAAGAATTATTTCAGTCATGTGGTTTACCTCTTTTCATTACAGATTTTGATTTTAGAAAATACTAATATAATGTGTTAATTTTAAAATATGCTTTCTTAAATTTAAAAATTGTGCACGAATGTCTGGATGTTTACATGCACATTTTTGCAAGGAGACAGTGCATCAGTTTTCTTAGTTTCTCAAGAGACTGTGATAGAAAAAATGTGGCTGATATATAGCATCTTGTTTTGTGAAGAACAGTTTATCCTTCATTGGAAAGAAGTTTGTTCTTTAAGAGAAAGAAACTTGTAGGGTAGTCCCCCCACCCCTTTTTGCAGCGCTGAGGGCTGGGCTAGCGTGCCAAATAGCTCGCCTGACCGAGTATGAGGAGGTGTTAACCAATCAGCCGAGGCGGCGGTAATGGCTGATCCAAGCTTTGTTCTTGTCTGGCCTTATCAGTTTCATCTAGGTAAGGGGGGGGGGGACGGACGACGACTTCATCTTCATCCATTTGGGGAAGTGGCGGATAAAATGGCTTTTTTAGTTTTTCTTTCCCCTGGGCGGGGGGTGGGGGGGGGGCTAGCTTTAGCAGCTAAAATTGTAGTCCTCTGAGGCCGTAAGGTAGGTCTCATTGCCTTATGGGTGGGGAGCAACCTAGGGCGTAGCCAAGGTGGGGGAGGGGGTCTCAACTTGCCACAACCAAGATTCTATATAGGGGATCTGATCATCATGATCCCGGAAAAAAACCCGATGGACCGAACCCACAGTAACTTGGTCGAAAGTTCCCGTCTCTGGCCATCCTACCTCGAAGGTGGGCCACTCCAGTTCACAAAGCGTTCGGAGTCGGCCAGGGCTCACCGTGGCATCCAGGGTACTGGTCTGTTTATGGAAGTCAGAGAAGTGGGCAAGCACCAGATCGAGAGGGCTGCAGGGCTTGCTACCTCTCTGGCCCATTGTGCTCAGTAACGGCTGAGCGGCCACAATTGGAAAGAAATCAAAGAAAACTGTTGGGAGGCAAAGAAAGTTAATAATAGCTGTCAGGTTAACGACCGTGTTCCTTCATTTCATAAATTTCCCTGGAGAGGGCGAGAGCATTAGAAGCGGCAAAGAAGAGTGGCATTAAGCAAGCCCAAACTCGGTTCAGCAAACCAAACCAAACCAAACTGCACCGAAACCAAAGAGGTCACGGAGCGTCCTCCGATCCCTCGGACCCTGGTCCTCAGCCGCGTCCAGCAGACCAATTATAAGGTCCACTTCATAACCTCCGGAGGTCCCCCAGTCCTCACTTACCACCCAAAGGGCTGAGTTACAACCTTCCTACGAAAGGGGAAGGATCCCGGACGAGCCCCCAACTGTTGTGGCTCAAAAGAAGTTTCCAAAGGTAAGTGAGGAGACAACATATGCAGAGAGGCGAAGCAGGAAAGGTTTATTGAGCATCCACATGGAGGTTCACAAACCAAGCCGGTAAGTGAACCCCGAGGAACGAGAGTAAGCAGCTTTTATGCAGTTCACAAACAGCTCAACCATGGATGGGTATCCATGTCAAGGCATCCGGGTGCACTTTAGAACAAGCACTTATTTTGCAGCTTGCACAATGGTTATACGCAGGCACACTAAGAACATGTTGTCTGGAAAACATGTCGTACCTTCAAGATACACAAACTGAAACTGAGGCAAAAAATTCAAAATGTGGTCATAGCAAACAAATTGTGGCAAGGAAAGAAAAACATATATATGTATGCCTAAATTTTTTTTCAGGTACTCTGTTAAGAATTTTTCAGTTTTTTTACCCCTTTTATTCCTCACAATATTCTTACATAAGCATAATTTTCTCCAATTTACAGGTGAATTGAGATTTGAGAATAGTCTGATGTCACAGTGCTAGTAACAGACAAAATCACATTTTAATTCTGAATTAAATTGCCTTCAGGGAGTTCCCATTGTGGCTCAGCGGTAAGGAGCCCAACTAGGATCCTTGAGGATGCAGATTTGATCCCTGGCCCCGTCAGTGTGTTAAGAATCTGGCATTGCTGGGAGCTGCGGTGTAGGTCACAGACATGGCTCTCTACCCAGCCTTGCTATGGCTGCGGTGTAGGCCAGCAAGTACACTCCAATTCGACCCCTAGACTGGGAACTTCCATATGATGCAGGTGTAGCCCAAATAAATAAATAAATAAATAAATTCAAAGACTTGTTTTCTCTTTATGCCTCAAAATGATCTATAATAGCAAAATTTTGCATTTTGCAACATCTTAACTAGTCAGCAGTTTATTCATGCCCCTAGTTTCCTGTGTGCTGACCACATCACTCCTTTTCCACATTCCAAGCGGTTGTACTTGCAGTTCCTAATCTGATTGTGCAGGGACAATAATGGACTAAAGCAGAAAAGTAGATCTGTGTCTAGAAGGTGCTCACTCAACAAAGATTAATGGCCTATTGTATCAATTCTAACATGCCACTCAGAAGCCAATGATTGCTGCTAAACTCTTGCCCTTTGACATTTTTCTCAGACTCCCTGGTCAAATTAGCAGGGAAACCGGTAATGGCCCTTCTCTTTCTCTCACAAACTATAGCTGTTCTAAACACTCAGATTTCCATTAACCAAAGTTCCAGTTAATAAACAGAATAGTCCACCACAAAATTTGGGAATCACTAACCATGAAGCCACATACTAACTTGTTTCATTTGTCCGACTCCTTTCACACCTACTTAGTAGCCACAATGTCCCTTAAGTTTTGTTTGTTGACCTGTACCACAATCACCTGGATTACTTATTTATTTATTTTTTCTGTCTTTTTGCCTTTATCTAGAGCCGCACCCACGGCATATGGAGGTTCCCAGGTTAGGGGTCTAACAGGAGCTGTAGCTGCCGGCCTTCGCCACAGCCACAGCCACAGCATCGCGGGATCCGAGCCGCGTCTGCAACCTACACCACAGCTCACGGCAACGCCGGATCCTTAACCCACCGAGGAAGGCCAGGGATCGAACCCGCAACCTCATGGTTCCTAGTCGGATTCGTTAACCACTGAACCATGAAGGGAACTCCCTGGATTACTTATTAAAATGCAGATTTCTTGAGTGCATCCAGACTGAATGTATTACAATCTCCAGGCCTGGTACTTAGGAATCTGTTTTTTTTATTTTGTTTTGTTTTTAAACATAAACATTGAGGATTTTTACATACATTAATATTACATATAGTTTGTTTATTTATATTTATTAATATCACTATTTTAGACAAACCAATAAAATTACAGAGAATCCCACCACACTGACCAATCGGCCACAAGAGCTAAAATTAAGTTTGGCAACAATGCACATCAAGGATGACTGGAATTCCCATGGTGGCTCAGTGATTAATGAACCTGACTAGTATCCATGAGGACGCTGGTTCGATCCCTGGTCTCATTCAGTGGGTTAGGATCCAGAGCAGCTGTTAGTTGTGGTGCAGTTCACATATATGGCTCAGATCCTATGTTGCTGTGGCTATGGCATAGGCTGGCAGCTACAGCTCCAATTCAACCCCTAGCCTGGGGACTTCAGTATGCCATGGGTGTGCCCCTAAAAATATTTTTTTTTAAAAAAAAGGATGACTTGCTTCACCAGTAATTTTGCACCTTAGGCTAGCTAAGAAATCCTAGGTGAAGGGGTTTGCAGGAATACAATAGTTAGAAAGTAGTTAATGTAATCATTATTTTCCGGAAGATGTATAGAAAAAAATTAGTGGATAGTTTCATATTCTTTATATTTTAAGTTTTCAGATTGTTTTTATTTTTATAAAATTATACTTAAATATCATTTTGAATATATACAAATTTATATAAATATCACACACTTATGTACTATAAATATAAAACAGTGAATTAACTACCTAAACTGGCCCATTTTGCAACACTCTATGCAATCAGAGTAAAAATTTCAAATGACTGATAAGTTCCCACGAGGATGGAGGCAGACCCCCACCCCTCCGAATGTGGCTGTTCACCTTGGAGACCTGCTGAGGACGTGGGTACAGCCCAGCACAAGATCTACACCCCTTCCCAGAGTGTGGCACATAGATGAACCACCTACAGGGATTAACTGCCCTCTGTCAAGGGACTCAACCACCTAGCCCTCCCCACCTACTCCTCCCTTGACCTTTCTCTCTTCCTGCTTCATTGTTCCTGACACATGTTTCAGCCATGAGCTCCAGTCACAGATTCCCACCACAGATCCTTTATAAGCCCAGTACCTCCTCACAGTCAGGGATGGTGCCGTCTTGCGCTCAGCCTGTGCCCTTCTGATCCCTTAATAAATCTTTTGCTTTGCCAGCTAGGCCTTGGGTATTCCTTGGCAAACCTAACAATGATTATGTGTTTACAAAAACGTTATGGTCAAAACTCTTATGGCTATATTAAGTCTCCTCAAATTAGATCTATTTGTCTTTCTTCTTCAGCATTATTCACTTGCAAACTGAGGCAAATTGAGCAATTGTAGGTAAATCATAGGATTCTAAGGTAATGCCACTGTAAATTTCTTTAATCCTTTTTTAGTACTTCAAAACAGACATAAAATTGTTCATTTAATTGTCATCATAGGCTTGTAGTCTTTAACAGTGAGATTTGAGGAGATTCATTAAATAAGAATGGTGTCAGTTTTAACAAGCATTGTGAGTCAGCACAATCTGCAACAGAAAAATTCCATTTTTCTTTTTTCCTCTCTAAACTGCTATCTATAAAAATACCTATTTTAGTAGGGTTTCTTTGTCATTTACTGTAGTTAATGAACCCACTGAATTATCTAATATTATTTAAGACTCCCCATTGAGAAAATATAACTTCAGTACATAAAAACAACTAAACAGTATCTTGTGCTTCAGGCATATTGTTACTCTGTCTTTACTATCACCAGAATATCAAAATTTTGTCTTTATATCACAGGAAGTAATTCTAACTTTTATTTCATTAAACTGTCAAAAACTCTCTCAAGACGATGCTATTTGCTTTTTTATTTTCCTATTTTTATTGCTTATTAGGTAAACAATGAAGGTGACTTCCTTTAAATGGTTTATTTATTATACATTATAAATCTCTCATAGGATATGCTATGTTTTGTAGAATCTAATTAAATGCATTTCTTGCAGAAACCACTCCCTCTTTAGTCGTTTCTAAAGTATTGTGTAGATAATGTCGACTAAAAAAATACACAACCCGAAGGTTGAAAGTTCAGTTTTACTTGGGGCAAAATTAGGACTTAAGCCCTGGAAACAGCATCTCAGGTAGCCCTGAGAAACAGCACCTAGGCGGTGAGGGAGGAGCTAGGAGTTTTTGCAACAAAGGGCAGACAGAAGGAACAAAAGAGGCCTGGGCTCACTGAAATCATTCCTTGGATATGCACCTCCACTATCAGGACAAGTATCCGAATTTTCACAGCCTGCAGGACTCACCAGTTCTCATCCTTGGAGGTGACTGCATTCACAGATGACCTTGAATACTTGGGTGGTAATTCAGACTGGGCTGAAATACCACCCAAGGAGGAAAAGGGGGGATATCAGGATATAATAAAGGTGAGGGGGAGGTGCATGCAGCATACACAAATTTTACAAAAAGTTTGTTGCTGATCTCCTGAAGATTACAGCCAGTCGTATGGAGCAGACATCACCATGAAGGATATTAGTGTTTTTCTAGATATGAGAAAATGCAAGAATTGGGCACATAAAATCTTCTAAAAATAATCTGACTATCTGAAGCCCTGTTCTTTCAGTTTTCCCAGGGCATAGAGTGCCTCATGCCTGATGTTCATCCTGAGCTCTGCTCAGGGGGTGTTGCGGGTCAGCAGCTGCAGCAGCTCATAATTTAATCCATGTAGAAGCTGATGGCAAGTGCCAAACTTTAGTTCACAATAACTTACTGGGCTTCATTTACTGATACCTAAATCTTTTTAACTTGAGAGATAATTACAAATAGCAATACTAATTCAGAATCCATAAGAATGTAAAAATAACTTAAATCCATTAATGTACAGTGCATTATTTAATTAGGCACAAGTGGGTTACCTACTGAATTTATCAGGAAAAAATTGTATGCTTTTGAAATCTTTGCTACAAACCTAAGTGGACTCACAAACAAAATTCATGCTGTTATTATATTTTACAGCTTCCCACTAGTTAGACAACTTTCATTCTTATAACAGTTTCAATTTCCTTCACCTTTTGAAGAAAATATTGGATTTGCTTCAAATGAGATTTTAGTTGTTCATAGAGTCCACTTTGATTAGCTAAATGAGTAAAATTAAATAAGGAGTTTAAATTGATATCAGCATATAGGTACAATCTAAGTGGGTTTATATGCTACCAGCACTGATCATGTGACCCAGTTTTGAGAAAATTTGAGAACTCACAGGGGATTGAAGAAAACTTGTAAAAACTGGTGAGGGGCTGGAGAAAAGGAAAGGAAACCAGAACTTCCTATTTCCAGCGCTTCATCAAATCATTTTCCACTCTGGATGAAACAAGTGGGGCCTAGTAATGAGGAGTTCAGAAACAGAACCTCTTATCCACCAGATGTCAGTATGACAAATCAAAATGATAGAGGCAGAGAGGCTAAGAAGAATTGGAAATGTGACCACAGTATTCAGCAAATTGGACTAAAGTCTTGTCTGGTCCTGAATTAATGAAGAACAAGGGATTTGACTGAAAGATTGAGCAGAATGGCTACAAAGAGTAGGTGATAAATAATGTCTGAAGCCTAACTCCTTATTGTGTGCCCCAAAGGGTAAAGCTACCAACCAAAGTTTTTAATAGTTCTGTCTGGTAAGTGCCAAATAAACTTTCAGCGGAGACTCTAATGGCT
This sequence comes from Catagonus wagneri, assembly GCA_004024745.2. Taxonomy (NCBI): domain Eukaryota; kingdom Metazoa; phylum Chordata; class Mammalia; order Artiodactyla; family Tayassuidae; genus Catagonus; species Catagonus wagneri. Next base: position 3,255,888 of record PVHT020000173.1, on the reverse strand, counting down.
TAGAATCAGCTCTAAGACCCAAAAGCCACAGAGATTAACAGCTGCTTGTGCTTCACCAAGACTATATAGCATTTAAAGGGTGATGTTTGTCCAGAATAAAGGTTTCCTTTCTTAAAATTCAAAGCTAATATGGTGTTCATTAACCTTGCTATCTCATTTACATGATAGTGAATAACCCAATCCTGATTACTTTATAACACTTTTGCCAGAAATTACTATTCTTTATTAATTTTGTTAAGATGTTCATTTATTTGCCCAGCATTTATTAAATAAATAGCAACTGATTTCTTGCCACTAAGTAAGTATTATCTCTTTCTCTCTGACTGTGTCAGTGTCTTCCTCTGCCACTGTATGTAACTCTAAATACATATACATGGGTATGTATACATAAATGTAAATATGCAGTAATAAATATCAGTTATCAAAAGACCACTAGGAACACACCTACAGTCAAACTTGTTTACATATATGAACTTGCAGTAAGAGAAATCAAGTACCATGAGAATTATGTAACATCTAAATAAGAGGAAGTTAAGGTTAGATCATTATAGATTTGATCATGGATTTCCCTCATAGCTCAGTGGGTCAAGGATCCGATCTTATGCTGAGTAATTTGGAGCAAGATTTAAGAAAGTATGGGGAGTTCCT